>JAOXYD010026796.1:0-14332 GCA_028565735.1 Pinacopodium congolense | reverse complement strand
CGTTATAGGTTGACTTTAAAGTTGACGTTTTACACAACTTTCATATTTTGACTCCAATCATCATGTTTAAGCTCCCTACTGAAAAGTAAACATAATAACACATAAATATAACATTTAAGCACTAAAATAGGGTTAAATTAACATGAAATAACATCTAAAAACTACTATAAATTTAACCCCTAACACGAGCCCTATTCTAAGGGAACCTATTTCAGGATCATCAATGATATTTTACATGTTTTGTGTTAAGCTCAAACTTCCTTTTGATACCAGATAGTGCATAAAATAGGGGTCGAGCTAAACACCCTAGAAAAGTGCTTATAGGGAGGTAACTTATCCATTCTTTTAAGTTTTGTGTCTTTTTTCCTTTTTGTTAGTTAGTTCTTTAGTTGCTTTTTATTTAAGTGCTTTTCCTTTCTTTCTATGTTTATTTTGCAAGGAGTAAAAGTGGTTGACTATCTCTCCATCAAGTACTTAATAAATTACCTCATCAGGGCAGTATTTTTATTACATCCCTCTTTGTATTTTCATTAATTTTAGGACATTAAGGATAATTTCTAATTTAAGTGCAGGAATGAGGATCAATTTTTCTTTTGTGCACTTGAGTTATTATAAGTTAAATTGTGATTATTTGAATTTAACTTGAAATGATCTTGATTTTTTGTTAATTATTAATTTTGGTATTTGAATGCAATTGATGCTTTTGATTTGGATGAACATTGATTGATTCTTGAATGATTTTTAACCCCTAATTTTTTCTTTTTTCCATATGATATTACATGCTTAAGTACATTTTATATGCTTTTTCATGTGTAATTGGAATTGGATGTTTAAAATAATGTGTTGAAAAAGAAAATATAAATCTGTGAAAAGTGTGTTTTTATTATGAATAAGTAAGAAAAATTGATTCTGCTACCTTTAAACTAATTAAAAGGTTGAAGTTATAAGTGGCACTAGTATTTGAGAGTGTGATCTAAACTAATAACTAGGGGTTTTCATGACAACATGTTCACCTTCACGCCAAAAAGTTAGATGGCATCTTAAACAAGCTAAAAAGGAATATTCTAGTTAAGTAACCAGCGACTTTCATGACATGGTGTTTGTCTTTGCATAAAAATACTAAACGACCTCCACTGTATTACTCCAAATGTAAGTTATGTTGTGTTTTTGTATATTTTGAACATCCTTGACTATATTCATATGATAGACTTATTGAAAATGACTTGAAAATTCGGTGTTATGCATATGGAGCTACTTTTAACCACCGTGATCATTTATGAAACAAACAAAATAAAGGCAAACTCAGCATTGCACTCTTCAAATGTCTTAAACCCTAGAGGTTTTGTTTTGTTTTCTTTTTTTTTTTCATAATATTAGCAATAACTGAAAAACACTACCGGTTCTTTGTAGGATCATCCTTGACTTACCCTACTATATATTTCGTTATGTTAGCTAGGTATTTTATTATTTGACAGCTCGTCACAACTTTATCAATGGGTTTTGTGTTTAATGCTAAGGTTATGTTGGAACTCCAATTAAATGCCAAGAATTATGGATTGTACATAGGTTTCAACACCTTATTAGTAATTTGTAGTTCAATTTCTAGTTTTGAGCTTTTGGTTCATAATTTTCAACAGGGATTACCATAAGTGGCAATATGTTAATTAATTTTATAAGTGAAACTTAATCAACTTAGCTTAAAGTTTCGATTATTAAGGTTACATGATCCGGACTTGCAAGATTATGGCCTAAGTTAGTTTTTCCTTATTTTTTAATTAGTTGTTCCTTGGTTTTTAATACTACTATGCCTTTGAATCTAGAGATTGTATCCTAGGTTATCGTATAATTAAGGATAAGTTTTTGATCCTATCAAATTTATCTAAAAATTAAGGAATGAGGGCAAAGGCCAAACTTAAGTCTATAAGCTAGCATCTTAAGATGACACCATCTATATGTTCTGAATGATCAATTGTAATTTATGAATGTTGATAATATCTTCTACCTAGCTTTTTGTCATTGTTATTTTTTTCTTATTCTTTTATGTTATTTTTGGTTTGTGTTAATTTTGTAAGTTTTGTTTTATGTTTATTTTAATTTTATTGCACAAGGGATTTATTATTTTCCTTTTTTACAATATTAGGAATAGTCGAAGGGAATGGTTATTTAACACTTATGTTTATTTATCTTAAAGTTTATCATTTTATAATCTTTTTCAAAGTAATCTATAATTTGTGAAAAATTTTTTTGGATTTTGATGCCTTGTATTGATATTTTTCCTTTTTAATTCGATCATTTCGATGTTTGGAGATGATATATAATTAATTAAGCATGTTTATTAACAAATAACTTTGATGATTTCATGTTTTGGATTATGGATACTTGTTTATGAGTTTTTGTTTATAAAATGCATATCCCTACAGCTTTTTTTACTTCTTTTAGCAATTTCATTATCTTGTTTGAATTTAAAATCAAAATTAATGAAAATAAAAATTTGAAAAACAAAAGAAAAAAAATGGAAAAAGTTTGTTAAAATTGTGAAATGTGAGCAATGTTCATTAACTCCACTAGCTTCAAACCAATTGGTTGAAGTTAAAGAGTGGCGCTAGTAGCCAATTGATGTGAGGTGACTTAATTGAATATCAAGGATGTTCACGACAAAATTTTCATCTTCGTATAATAAGGATGAATGATCTCTCAATAAAGCCTTAAAAGCTCACTTATATGCTTAAATTTGTGTGTAATGGTTAATAGGTGTAAAGTTACTTAAAAGTATAGTCATTTTGGTTTGTGCATATCCATTTCATACATTGAAATCATTTAATGCAAGATAGGCTCAAGTTTGAAAGAATGTGAAGTCATTTGAATTTTTTGTTAATTACCATGCTTAAGTATTAATATAATATCTTGATGATTTTTTTGATGATTGACTAATTAAGGAAAGGTTTCAATGTTTATGTTTGATGAGTTGGGCAAGTTTTCCTATGCTTATAGATTAATTTAAAATGGATGATTGAATGATTTGCTTGAGGACAAGAAAAAGATACGTGTGGGAGAATTGATAGGAGTTCATTTGATGTGATTTTTTTATGTTTTAATGTAAATTCACACCTATCTTGGTGTTAAATTATTTAATTTACGCGTTGGAATGCTTAATTTGTAGATTGAAACTCAATTGAAGTGACAATCAAGAAAGAAGATTAAAAAGGCAGCAAATCAGAAGTAAAACTTTGGTCTTTATGTACCCCACATTTAACCCCTTTATAACTCGCGTTTTAGTCAGTTCTGGGAGTCAAAAAGTGGTATCTAAATGGCACTGTTTTACTCTAATCAAGCATCATTTAAAGAGCAATTGAGACCAAACCAGCTAGATTATTCATTTTGATTGTTTGCTACTAGCTAACTTGCTTCTAACCTGTAGGAGACATATAAATGAAGTCCTAGAACTTATAAACAGGTGGAGAGAGTGATGAGCTCATCACAAACTATCAAATAATAAATTCTTAACTACCTAAACTATGTAGTAATGGTAAGCCAGGCTCGGACCACAAAGAGTCTGGATGCAAATGATATTTCAAATGTTACAAGAAATAGAAAATAAAACACCCTAAATAGATGAAAGCAAGATAAACTAAGATGCAAAAGACACAAACAAAAAGAAAAACATAAAGCACGTGTAGAAAAGACGAATAACAATAGCAAAGAAGAGGGTTGGAGATATCTTTAGGATTTTGGCATGATCATTGATCCTTAAATATAAATAGGAGGTACTCTAGTCATGGTGTTAGCCTATAAGCTCGAATAAGCTCTCAAGCCCTTAGTTCCCCTAACTTAGGCAAATCTAACAAGCTCTAGAAATGCCCCTATCCTCATCCATAACCTAGAACAAGCTCTCTAGATTTAATAATGAAGACGCTTTAGGTATTAATGAACGACTAACTTAGGTCATCGACTCACAAGCTTAGAAGGTGTAACTTAAAGGTATGGAACCCTAGGTTAGTTGATTAAGTATCCTAACAAATTCAACTAACCTATTATGTATCAAGCGCTCAACCCTAGCTTTTGGATTAGGAAATTACCTAAAGGGTGATCAAGCCTAGAGTTAACTCCTAATTCATGACATTTAACTCAAGATAGAAACCAACCTAGACAAACAAGTAGCAAATTAAGCATAAATTCAATGTCATGAACAAACTACACAAAACAAAGATTAAATGACCATAAATCATACTTAATTAATTAAGACTAGCTACACATGTTTAAACTACATAAAACAAAGATTAAATGAACATAAATCATTCTTAATTAATTAAGACAAAAGCTGGAAAATTAATGACTAATCTAAGAAATCAAATTCATCACTTTATCTAATAAAAACTTAAGTTACTTCAATTAATAAGCAATTATCTACAACTTAATTAACTAAGACTTCATTTAGCAATTTAAATAAAAATTTCAGATTTAAAAATTTTAAAAAAATTGAAATTTAAATGAATTAAAACTTAAGAACATGCATAGAAACTAACTACTAAACATAGGTGAACCAAACATTCTACGGTGATTGAAACTATATAAAATAAAACTTTAAACAAATGAATACTTGATCAAAATAAATCTAAAATATTATCATTCAATTTTTTAGTTTTAAAATAAAACAAAATTAAAAAATCTAAATGAAACAATAATGAAACGTTAAGCAAAATAATAGATTCGGCTATGAAAGCAAAACAATGCATTCGACCATGGAAAGGAAAGCAGCAAAATTCAGATAAAGTCTCAAGTAAATGGACAATGAAAAGGTCAAACAACTCAATTGCAAATATGTTGAGTGCTTAGTTGTAAAATCAAACTACTAGTTTTATGCTCAAAACCGCAAGCATACGGGTCATAACTTATAGTAAGGAATGGATATCGATCCCATAAGGATTGAGTTTAGTCACCACCAAATTTAGGTTTTTCTTTATTTAAGTAATAAATTTTAGATATTGAAAACTGGAAAATAAATTAAACTAGTGAAAACAACCAATTAAGACGAAGCGCAGGAATTTGATAATCCAAGGTTTAAGATTAGGAGTCGTGCAATCACTATTTTACCTCCCTCTTAACTTAATGATCCAATTGTGTTCGACCCAAAACTTTCTAATGCCTAATTACCCTCTCTCAAGGTGTTATTAACAGCCCCTAGCAAAATAGATTATGATTAATTATGCTATCTCTAGCTTTACTAACCTTTCCTCACCATTCAACTAGATATTAAGTAATCTTATAGGTAATTTCAACAAATAGCCAAGATCTCTCTTCAACTATTTGCAAAAACTTGAATATGTATAAGTCTATTAGGAGCCAACTCTCATTGTACTACCTAACACAGTAACCCAACTCACCCTCTTGGTCTATTGCCAGGCTACCCTACTCACCCTCTTAATCTATTGCAAGGTTTAAGCTTAATACATATCGCAAATAGCCATTCAATTAATCATAAAGCAAGAGTTCAACAAAATAGTTCAGGAATAGCTCCTATAAAATATTTAGCTACTCATAATACCAAGTAATCCAACAATACACATGTTTTCCATGCTAAAAAGTAAAAAATAGAAGAAGAAAAAGTAATATAGAGATAGCCTTGAATATCTTCTCTTAACTCTAAGAAAGCTAGAAAATTTGGGTGTTGTCTTGATGAGTTCCAAGGAATATTTTGCTTTCTTCTTTTGGGAGCCACTAAAAAACCTCAACCTTGCCTTTTCTGGATGTTGGCTAATGAATGCTAGAGGCTCCTAGGATTTTGAGCCCTTATATGTGTCAAAAGGAGGGTCAAGATATTTAAAATCCTGCATTTGATCTGTCCAACATTAGACCTGCTGTCATGATCGTGATAGAGTGCTCATGAACAGTGCTGTCATGATCGTGACTCGTTACCTAATCTCCGTAGCTCTGAACACCCTTCAGTCTTTTGGCCAGAACTTCTTCTTTGAACCTCCGATTGACTTTAAATTTGAACTAAAGACACCTAACATGTTGGTCCTCCTCTTCACCAATTTTTATGGCCATTTGAGCTCTAAAACTCTCCCAGCAAGCCACAAATTCACCTGAAAAATACTCCAATATGAAATTCTTATACCTGTAAAATCAAGTAACAATGTGCATAAAACTATAATTAAATAAGCTTAAAATCCACCCTTAAACACTAAACAAAAACAAAAACACACTCAAAAACTTTAAATATCACGCAAAGATGCAAAAGATGAAATAAACTAAAGCTAAAACACACAAAGAAACAATTAAAACACCTAAAAAAAGCCTAGAAACATAACCTAAAAGCACACCTATCAACTTCCCCACACTTAAACCTTTGCTTGTACTCAAGCAAAATCAAGCATAACCAATCCATCCTATCAATTCATCTTCACAAGGATTAAGAGCATGCAATCTTTCAAACTTCGGCCAACTCAAATATTAAGCTACTACACACATCAAGACTAGTTTTCATAGACATACATAAACAAACTCAACTTATGATAATATCGATCAAACGCAAGCATAGAATCAAAATGGATCTTCCTCGTGGAATTCACTCATTTCACTAAAGTGTTTAAAGGTTAGTGTTTTGCTCAAAACGGTCTATAAGAAAGCGTACTACCATAGGCTTGCAAATACACCAATTCTTCTCTACAGTGATTACATGCACAAATAGATCAAAATGACTTTGCTAAGGTTGTAATGGGGTTAAGGTTAAGGTATGCCAAAAAGTGCATGAAATGTTTCATCACAAACATTCATAGAATACTAAGTATGCAAAGGGACAAAAAAATGACATCTTATGACATGCAAATGGGTAAAACTGCTACTCAGCACTTATTTTTTTGCTACGAATTTTTATTCCTTTTCTTTTCTGTCTTTTCTTCTTTTTTTTTTCTTTTAATTTTTCTCTTGTTTTGTTTAACAATAATAAAGAAACAATAAACAAAATAACAGCTTAATGCAATGTGCTCTATGAGTAGAAGTACTAATAACTTCTCAAAGTATCCCCAAAAAAATTGTAGCCAAAAGTCCAAACTAATGTAATCTTAGCGCATTATTAAACTTTTGACTGGGTAAGTTAATAGGGTCTAAGGGTTTAAAAATGAGGTGTTTTCTCCATGAAATGAAAAGGTCAAAGGCTCAAAGGGGGTTCGAACGGACAATGACATAGGTTAGTCATTTAAGCCAAATTTCAAAAGAAATAGAGCCTTGATCACTTCTATTTAGCTTGCATCTAGTAGATTCAAATTGGTTCAGAGCAAGTTCTAGAGGTAACCACTTATGACAGTATCAGATAAACAAAAAATTAAATTTACTTTGGGAAAGAGTCATATAGGCTCAACTCCTCACTTATGCTCAACTGAAGACCCATCATGTTCTATGCATCATCTAATCATTCTAAAGCTAATTTCTTGATAAGCCTATGTAACCAACTACTTAAGTCAATCCGCATGATTCACCTTTTATTCAAGTGACTTAATTCAAGTTCAAGCATGCATCTCACTCCCATTCCAATTACTATGATAGAATTTCATAGTCACACATCATTACAAAGGTTTAAACGTAGGGGAAAATGATATGCGAACATAAGAACTAGTAAAAAAATGCATTCTAAAAGACATGCAAACGTGCAAAGCAAACAAAAACACCAACTTTGCAAACACGTTATGAAACAATTAACTACCTCCGTACACTTGAAGGACATATTTTCCTTAATGTGTGAAGAAAAAAATAAAAACAAAGAACACAACGACAGAATCACAAACTAATCAAATCGCAACGCAACAAAACAACCAACAAAAAAATAAAAGAAAGAAGGAACGACTAAAAGGAAGGGTAAGAAAGCATATGAAGAGGGAGCAGACGACGGTGTGGGTGAAGGAACGTGGAATCCTTACATTGCCTAGGTTTTGTGGAATTTTCCTTTCAGATGATGTTGACACAGGATCATTGTTTGAATTTGCTCATTCAGTGTAGCCAATTACTGTTGTGTTTGATTATTTTGGCCTTCGAGGAGATTGTAAACCTTCTTCCAACTCACTTCCTCAGAATCCTCACTTAAATCATCAGCATACAAGGGGGCATCCCTAGGCCTTGATGGCTCACCAGCAAACCTACGCTTGATAGTTGCTTGAGTCATAGGATCTCGAAGCTCCATGTTGCTATGCCACAAAATTTTTGAGCGGCACAAGTAAGAGATATCAAAGAACTCACAGACAATAGGGGTTAGTCTAGCAGTATCAATAGCAAAATGTTATGCTAATGCAGTGGTTAAATAACCTAATCCTAGATAATTCCCCTTTTTAGCCACTGATTGCATTAAAGATGGGAAAAAATAAGAGGACATCCTCACCTTTACCTTCTCTTCATTACACCACAATAAAAATAAATCTCGAGCCAAAACTTTATTACTTTGCGTCTTGGAAAAGATAGCATAGTAAATAAACTTATGCAATAATAACCGTTCATCATTGAGAATATTAGCATTCGAAGGATTTTGTGGTTTAAATTCTAGAAGCTCAGTAAAAAATTGCCAGTAACTATTTGTAGCTAAATTTTTATGGCCATCTTCTACATAGGCCTTACGGAAGGCAAAAAGTGAATTTAATACCTTTTTGTCTAACTTATGAGCCTTACCCCTTAACCTAAACCAAAATTCAGTGGAAGTTGGCAATTTAAAATGGAGGGTGGTAAAGAACTCAAGAGTTAATTTAGTAAAAATGGGATAATCCAATTGAATAAACTGGATCCAACCACTTTTAGCACACAACTGCAACAATTTATCCTTAAGCCCTATTTATTTTAGGAGCACAAAATCGAAATATGGAAGTGTAAGAATAGTCTTACCTTTAAGGAGGTTTCACCTAGTGCCTTCATCTAGCGAAAAGATGGGAAAGAGCACCCCAAAATATTTAGACATGTCTCTTGCATCGCGGCCCTATACTTGGGATTGAATAGGTTGGAAGGATTTCTGGCAAAGAGTCTTTATTCTTGGAGGCATCATATGCAAAAACTTGCAAAGAAATCACAAGAGTGGTGAGAAAAAACAAAGTCAGAGAAAACCCAAAGAAGAGAGAGAAAAAAACGCACGATTAAAGGTGGAGAAGGAAAAAAACTGTTAAAAAGGGGAAAAACAAGAGAGAAATCACCAAACCTTGAAGATTTAGGAAGAATTTCCAAAAACACATTAGATTTGGGGAAATCTAAGCTAAAAGTAGAGAAAAAGAGGCTAGGTGTGCCAGAATGAGAGAGAGAGAGGTGTAAGAGAAAGAAAGAAAGAAGGATGAAGAAGAAAGAATAGGATTTAGACCCTATTCAAATTTATGTCGGTCACCATCGTGACTAGGTCAAGATCATGACCTGATCACTAAGTCATTATCATGACAGAGAGATGTTGTAACTCCTTTGTCACAATCGTGATAGGAAAGTAACCCCTATCACTCCTAAAGTTTCAAATGCAGTGTCTAAACACCACTATCTTAATCCGAACTTCTAACTACAACCTTAAACAACAAAATCAACCCTAAAAACACGACTCAACCTAAAAAAAATAAGTCAAAAAACAAAAGAAAAGGGAAGATTGAAGCAACTAACACCAACGAAACTAAGATCTATCACTAAAATACTGAAAACTAATCAAATACATGCTTCATTTAGGGTCATGAGCTTGACCAAACTCTAAAGTAATTAAGTTGGGCTTAAAGAAAGGCAAGAAACCACTTCCCTTTGTTATAAAAGAGTTCCTCCAAAGTAGAGCTTGCACCGATTACCATTTACTTTGAAAGCTTCACCTTAAGTGTTCTCTAACTCCAATGCTCCATGACTAAACAATCGAATGACCTTGCAAGGTCCAATCCACCTTGATGTGAGGGTTTGGGGAAACAATCTATGTCTTGAATTAAATAAAAGCACCAGGTCCCCACTTTTGAATTCTTTTTTCTTAATGTAAGCATCATGCCATCTTTTCACCCTTTCCTTGTACAATTTAGCATTCCCATATGCTCCATACCTAAACTCTTCCAATTCATCAAGTTGCAGCATCCTCTTTTCACCCATAACCTCTAATCCATGTTTAACTTTTGAAATGCCTAATAGGCTTTATGCTCCAACTCCAAAGGCAAATGGCAAGCCTTGCCATATACAAGTCTGTAAGGTGTAGTACCTATTTGTGTTTTGAAAGATATTTTATATGCCCAAAGTGTGTCATCTAACTTTAGTGCCAAATCATTACATGAGGTGCTCACTACCTTTTCCAAAATCTTCTTAAGTTCTTGATTCACTACTTCCACTTAGTCGCTCGTTTGTGGATGGTAGGGAGTCGCCACTCAGTGATGCACATTGTATCTTTTTAATAGGGTTTCAAATTGTTTGTCACAAAAATGACTCCCTCTATCACTAATAACCACTATAGGCACTGCAAATCTTATGAAAGCTTTTTTATGAACCTTTTCACCACCTTTCCATTATTGGTTGGAGTGTTTATGGCTTCAACCCTCCAAGAAACGTAATCCACTCCCACTAAGATATAAAAATTACCTAGGGAGGAATGGAAAGGTCCCAAGAAGTCCAAACCCCACACATCAAATACCTCCACCTCTAAGATGTTAGAAAGGGCATCTCATCCATTTTTGAAATATTCTCCACTTTTTGACACCTATCACACTTTAGCACAAAGTCTCTAGCGTCCTTGAACAAGGTGGGCCAAAATAATCCACACCTTAAAATATGGGCAGCCGTCTTGTTTGGTTGATAATGCCCTGCATATGCTGAACTATGAAAATGGGTTAAAATTTCAAGAATTTCATCATTTGGGACACACCTACGAATCAATCCATCAACACAGATTTTGTATAATACAGGTTCATCCAAAATATATCGAGAGCGCTGGGATAAGAAACACTTCCTTTATTGTTGAGAAAGGTCATAGGGAAGGATATACCTGAGAGATATTTGGTAATATTAATAAACCCTGGGAAATTCTCTACCATCATTAGTGCCTCGTCTAGAAAACGCTTGTCAATGATCTCTTCTTCTTCTTGGTTTCCCCTTCAAGTCTTGAAAGGTGATCTGCCACTACATTCTCTGCTCCCTTTTTGTCCTCGATTTTGAGATTGAATTCTTAGAGTAGAAGTACCTAATGAATGAGCCTCTCCTTGGCATTCTTCTTAGTAAAGAGATAGTGTAGTGCCCTGTGATCTGTAAAAACAATAACATGTGAGCCTAAGAGATAAGAACGAAAATTTTCACATGCAAAAACTACAAAGAGCAACTCCTTTACTATTGTAGTGTAATTTAGCTGTGCTCCCATTAAGGTCTTGCTTGTATAGTAGATGGCGTGGAGGCGCTTATCCTTACGCTATTCTAGCACACACCCGATGGCATAATCACTTGCATAAAATATAATTCAAAGGGAAGTGACCAATTAGGGGATGTCAAAATGGGTGTGGTAGTGAGTGCCTACTTTAACTTGTTAAATGAGTGTAAATAGTCATCATTAAACACAAATGGCACATCTTTAACTAACAGTTGAGCCATAGGTCTAGCTATTAGGGAAAAATCTTTGATGAATTATCTGTAGAATCCTGCATGACTAAGCAATGCTTGGATGCCTTCAATCACTTGTGTCTTGGCTCTATCTACCTTCATATCCTTATGTGAGATCTTGTGGCCCAAAATAAAGCCCTCTTGAAGCATGAAGTGACACATCTCCCAATTCAAGACTAGGTAGCATTCCTCACATCGTTGAAGCACCTTGTCTAAATTAAGCAAACAGTGATCAAAGGAGTCTCCAAAGACTGAAAAGTCATCCATAAATACTTTCATGAAGTTTTCATTCATATATGAAAAGATTTCCATCATGCATCTTTGGAATGTGGCAGGTGCAATTCATAAGCCAAAGTGCATCCTTCTGTAAGCGAACGTCCCATAAGGAGATGTGGAGGTGGTCTTATCTTGATCTTGTGGGTATATGAATACTTGATCATACCCTGATAATCCATAAAGTAAATAATGAAAATCATGACCAGCTACCCCCTCAATCATTTGATCCACAAAAGGTAAGGGAAAATGGTCTTTCTTAGTGGCCAAGTTGAGTTTCTTATAGTTAATGCACAGTCCCCATCATCTGACAATCATTGTTGAGATATTTTCACCTTTTTCATTTTCTATTACTGTCATGTCACCCTTCTTAGGAACAAATTGCACCAGACTCACCCACACACTATCCGAAATGGGGTAAATGATCCCCGCATCTAACAACTTCACTACTTCCTTCTTTACAACCTCCTATATATTTGGGTTTAACCTCTTATATCTCTCCTTTACTATTTTGCAACCCTCCTTAAGGTTAATCTTGTGCATCACTAATTCCCCTCATGTTCGAGATTTGCCACCCCATGGCTCTCATCACTTTCTTAATGCTTTCTACCACTTTAGCTTCTTGTTTGCAATCCAATTGATTAGAGATAATCATGGCAGAGTATGGTTATCACCTAGAAAGGTGTATTGTAAGTGGGTAGGTAAGGGTTTGAGCTCTAAACTGGGGGGCTTAACAATGGAAGGTGGTGAGGGTGAATCTATTCTCTTTAGTCACTCCGGCTTGATTTCCTCACATCCTTCCTTTTCACCAATGTTCTCATCTCTGATTGTTTCAGAAAAATCACCATCGCCCTCTTCTAACTCTATAACACATCCATCCATAACATCAATCTTCATGCATACACTACCATCCATTGACTTCTTCAATAATTTAGACATATTAAACTTAACACGCTTATAACCAACTCTCAAGATGAGTTTGCCTTCATGCACATCCACTAATGCCCTACCAGTATTCATAAAGGGTTTACCTAAAATCAAGGGACAATCTCTATCCTCCACGAAATCTAACACAACAAAATCAACAAGAACGATGAATTTATCCACTTTTACCATCATGTCTTTTACCACTCCAAATGATCTCTTAATGGATTAGTCTTCTAGTTGGATGAGCATGATGTTGACTTGACCTCTCCTAGCCCCAATTTTCTGAAAATAGATAAGGGAATAAAGTTAATATTAGCACCTAGATCACATAAACATTTAGAGAATTCAAAGTTGCCAACAACACAAGGGATAGTAAAACTCCCTGGATCTTTTACTTTTGGTGGCATGTTGTTAGAGATGATATAACTGTAATTCTCTGTTAAGGTGACTGTTTGGTTGTCTTCCCAAGTGCGTTTTTGCATCATTATTTCCTTAAGAAACTTTTGATACTTGGGCATACATTCCAATGCTTCCACCAAAGACAAATTGATCATGAGCTTAATTAATTTCTCCAGAAACTTAGAGAGCTTAGCATTTGCTTGGTGTTTCCTTACCTTTTATGGATACTGAATTTTTGGCTTGTAAGGTGGTGGGGGCACTTACGACCTCTCTTCTTCTTTCTCTTCCTCTATCTCCTTAGCTTTCCCTTTTTTGTTGGTATCCTTGAGTGCACTAGGCTCCTCCAGCTGTTTGCCACTCCTAAGTGTGATCGCTTTGAGTTGATCCTTTGCGTTGGCTTCAGTGTTGCTTGGTAGGCTACTTCCATTCCTGAAAGACATAGCATTGGCAACTTAGCCTACTTTAACTTCCAGGTTATGGATAGATGAGGTATTGTTCCCAGTAATTTGATCAAATTTGACCTCCATTAGCTTTTGATTCTCTTCCATCCGCTTTTGATTATCTTCCACCCTTGTGATCTTGGAGCCCAATGTATCCATCAATTCTCCCTGATCCTGTCTATCTTTTTTTCCAAAGTGCTGATACGATCTTTTTAAAATCCAGGAGGTCCTTGCGCTCCTGCTTGACCAAATATATTGGTAGAATTCCAAGAAAAATTGGGTTGGTTCTTTCACCCCGGATTATACGAGTTGGAGTAAAGCTTATTACCTCTTTGCTACTGGCCCATGAAGTTTACCTGCTCAGCACCATCGGCTCCCAATAAGAAACATCCTTCAGTGTCAGGGTTGTCTTTCCTGCATTGTAAATGCATGGCTCGGATTGAAGACGAAGATGCTCCTTGCATATTTTTAAACTGCTTAGTGAGGGTTGTAATTTGAGCTTGTAGTGTTGTGATTGAATCCACTAGTATCATCCCTTTTTGCTCCTTGGGCCCTAACCTACTTCGCTCACTTGACCATATACAGCTATTGATTGTCAACTTCTCCAAAAGGTCATGAACTGGCTCAATAGTTTTCCTCATCAAGGATCCTCCAGTAGCTACATCTATAGTCCCCCTAGTGGGCTTATGTATTTCATGATTTGTTGATACAGCTTTTCGAAAATCATGTATTTC
>JAOXYD010026786.1:0-14332 GCA_028565735.1 Pinacopodium congolense | reverse complement strand
AAATTTATCTTTTGTATTACTTATTTTTATTTTCAATAGGTACAAGTTTATTTCATCTACCTGTTACATATTTATTTGTTTAACTTCTGCAAATTATTTTTTGATCTTGTGATTGTGTTTTTCGCTTAAAAAATTCTTAAGAACCTAATTTACCCCCTTTTAGATGTAATTTTAGACTAATAGTTATCTTCAAAACAAAGTTAGAACCAACCCTTGGTTCAACACATGGAACTTTTTTTCACCCTTAAGAACTCTAAAAGAGTTTTAACAAACTCGACCTCCTCAGGAAGCAAGTCTCGAATTAGAGTCCAACCGATACCAAACTTCTAATTACTACCTAAAACTCATATCATAAACTTGTGTTTTTTGGATAATAAAATTCCATTTGTCTCCCCAATTGAAGGCTAAAATACTCATCTCCACTCTTTCATCAATTCCTAAATCATGGAATGCATCCCTTTGTGGATGGATCTAATTCCCAACATTCCACCCCTTAGTGGCAGCCTACTCTAGATTCACCACCATGACAATCACCAATCCACATATCACTCACCATTCGCCACTGCTTCATCGGTCCACTAACAATAAACTTGGAGAACTCAATTCACAATTCTTCTCTGCAAGAATGTCATCGAGCTTTTCCTTTATCTCACACAATATTGTTTTCTCTGCTGCAGTCACCTTTTGATTATTCTTTAGCCTCACCTCTAATACTGAACTCCCAAAGTCATTAAAATCCCACTTCCTATCATCCATTTTCGTACCTTCAACCTAAAAAATAGCTAGGGTGTCTCAAGGGTTTGATAGGTTCTCTAATTGTTCGAATAAAAATACAAATGGTGAAGGACTTAACGTAGGTTTGGTTGAAACTCCAAATCTAAGAAATTTTGAACTAAATGGATTAGGATTTGTTGCTACTGTAGACATGCCTAAACCCATACTATCATGAACTTGATCAAGTACTGTAGTTTGTGTCAGAGTACTTGTTGGAGCACTTCTTTTGAAGCCACTCCTAGTGTTCATTATCCTGTACTTGTGCCTGATGCTCTTACATTTATGCCTACATCCACTTCAGAGGACACTGTTACTACACTTCTTCTCTTAGAGCACATGTTTAGTGTTCAGTTTATCTTGACTACCATCTAAACTCAAGTTTCTAATGTTCGTGAGCAGGTTGATATAGCTCAAAACCAGATAGTTTTCTTAGGGATTTATGTCCACTCTCATCTGCCAACATCTAGTTAGATGATGTTAGGATTATACTCTTTTTTTTCTTTTGATGTTCATGGATAATGCTTTTGATGCTCTTATGTTTTTGCTTAGTTATTTCCTATCAATGTATTTCCTTTTTGGGTACTTCTCTAATGTATTTTGGGCTTTAGATGTATATGCTCTCTTTTTGTACTTTGACAGCATATATCTATACATGAAGCGTTCTTTTGAGTATATTGTGCTTGTGCTTTCATTTTTAAATTATAATTTCCAGTTTGTTGCAATCAATTACTAAATATTCAATGTACACTTCAATGGAGAGTAAAGTGATATTAAAATTCTTATCTGAGTGCTATCCATTCCCTTATCTCCCATCTTGTGTTTTGTTTTTCTTGATTTTATGAACATTAAGGATAATTTTTAACTTTAAGTGTGAGGGTGAGATATCATGATTTCACACTTGCTTTTCTTATCCTATAGTATTTCATTTTATCATCATTTTCAAAATAATCTAAAATTTGTGGAAATATGTTTTGATTTGATTCATATTATTGAACATTTTTCCTTTTGATTTTGATTATTTTGACAAATTAAGATGTTATACTTTTGATTATGGCAATTGATGATCAATTGATGTTAAATTGCTTCATGTTTTGGATAATAAATACCTTATGATCATTATGATGTTCCATTTTCAATATGCATATTTCTAAGCAAATTATTGCATCTTTTAAACATTTTCATCATCTTATTTAATGGTTAAATTTAAAATCATGAAAAAATGAAAGAAAAAGTAAAAAGACAAAAAGAAAATTGTGTGCAAAAAAGTAAAAGTGAGTAGGTTTTCATTCACTCTACTGGCTTTAAAACAATTGGTCAAAGTTAAAGAGTGGTGTTAGTAGCTAGTTGATATGAGGTGACTCAATTGAATAATTGGGAATATTTACAAAAAAATATTTATCTTAGCATAAAAAGATTGAGTGATTTCTTAATGAAGCCAAGCTCATATTTATGTTTATATTTTGGTGCTTAATGAATAAAGGATGTGAAATTGTTTAATTGATGATGTTTTTTACTTCGTTTATATTCAATTTATGTTTGGAATTGAATTTTATGACTTAGGTTGAATTTGAAGAAGTATGAATTGATTTAATTTCATTTGTGACTTGATTTGATTAATCAATTATATAACCTCTTAATTGGTCATATTGCTTTAAGGATTAAGGAAACTTTTTCAATGGTATTGTTTGATAAAACTGGATCATTTTTCCTATGATTATACATGGTTCTGAAATTAATGATTTATTGATTTGTTTGATAATAAGCAAATGCTCAAGTATAAGGGAATTAATAGGGGTTTATTTCATATTTATTTTCATAATATTTAATGTAAAATTGCCCCTATTTATGATTTAATTGTTTAATTTGTATTTTAATTTTTAAAATTTTCAGATTAATCCCTAATTGAAGTGAAAATAAAGAAAAATATGAAGTTTAGGGAAAAGAGGAGTAAAAAAATGATCCTAAACCAACTCGCATTTAAGTCATGCAAACCCATGATTTAGTCAGTTTCGGGAGCTAAACGGTGGGGGTATAATAGCGTCATTTAATTCTATTTCAAGTGTTGTTTAGGTACATATTGTAACTTTGTTTAGACGGATCGCCTCTTTCCATTTGCTGCAACTTGTGCACTTGCTTCCAACTTGTACCAAACATATATAGTAATTTTATGAAATCAATTTTAAGAGATAAGACAGAGAAAACATGTTTTTAGAGCAAAAATTCATATCCTCACAAGTTCTAGGGCTTATTTCTTATGTTCTTCATCTTTTTGGTTGTGTTTTATAACTTTAAGCTTGTTTTTAAGGATTGTAACAGCTTAAACATGTGATTAAGATCTTTAACCGTGTTTGTAATAAGATTTGATGCATTCTTAATCTATTTTTACACTCAAATCCACTCTTTGTTTATATATTGAAGAATATGATGTTTATGTTGAATATGATGTGTTTCTTGATTCAAATAAGTGTCAGAGTTGATTTTTGGCTAGGGAAGGGCTAGTAAATGATCTAAATAAGTTATGAATTTGTTTTGGTGCGTGATTAAAGGTTGTCTTTTCTTTAAATGAAATTCTTAAGGCTTATTCTAACTTGATCACTTAAAATAAAGTTAAGAAACAACTTTAGGATATGAGAAATCCATCTAAATTGTTAGACAATTTGTTAAACAACCTTATTTAATTTATTGCATAACCAAATCTTGATTTATCTTGAGGGTTATAATCTAAAAATTGGGATTTTTAGGTTTAGCTTTTTTAACTTTAAGCTTAATGCTTAAAATTGATGAATGACCGAACTTTAATTTAGGTTAATTAGAGAAAAGCATTGTCTTAACCATAGCATTGTCTTGAATTAGTGAAGTGATCCTAGGATAAGCCTCTCGATCCTTAATTAATCCCTTTAGATCATTGAAAACTAAAGCCTTAGCCATTTAATCCATTAAGCAATCATTAAACTCAATCTTGATCTTCTTTGCATAACTTAAAGTTGTTAATTTAATTTGATAATTCTAGTTAGTAATTTCATTTGAATTGGCCTCTATAGATATTATGATCCAATTGACTTAGTACTTGCACTTAATACTACCCAAGTAGAGCCAAGGGAGTCGAAACTTGTAAATCTAATTATAATCAAGGAGGATCCAATAACCAAACTAGAAGAGAATGATGTGAAGACTTTTGAAAGTGAGGGAATCAAAGAGGATAAGGAAGCACATAAAAATGTTGATGCTTAATGAAGGGTAAAATTAGTGAATACCAATATCCAGTAGTAGGTGTGGTGTGCAATAAATTGACGGCATGTCAATATAAAATTGAAGAGAAAATTTTAAATGATAGACAGACCTAAGAAGAGAATTAAATTCTCTAATGATAGGGTTCAGTTAAAAGACGTTAAGAATCACTTGATGAAAGGAAACTTAATCATAGAAATTAGTTTCTTTATATACATGTTTTTAGTTAGCTTCCTTAGGGTTGAACCAAAGGAGGTTCCACCTTATTTTAATCATGACAAAATAGCTTTGCTACTGCTATTATTGTTTAAGTGTGTATAAAGATAGGTTAATTAGAACATTTGAGTAATAACGTTTGATTGTTCGGATAAAGGGAAGATCGGTCAACGGAATACAGATTGATCGATCAAACACCAGCACTGAAGGGAGGATTGTTCGACTAAAGAAAGATCGATTAACCAAACCATGGAGATTGGTCGATCGAACAATAGAGATTGGTTGTCCGAATGAACACTTTGAGGAGATTGATTGATCGAATAAAGACCGGTCAACCAATTGAAGACCGGTCAACCAATTGAAGACCAATAGACTGAATGATGGCCATCGGTCGACTTAATAAACAAATTTAGAAGATATTTCGACCAAACTTGGCCTATCAGTCTACCGAACAAAGAAGATTTTGGAGCAAATTATTCGCAACGATCATGTTATTCAATGGATAAAAGATTTACACAACGGTAACAAGAGTTTTCCAACGATCCAAAAGAAATTAATTACCCCAATGGATAAATCGATCACATTTTACACTATAAATAGAGATTAAGCAAGTCAATTTAGTATGAAGTGATACAGAGATTGATATAAGTGTTGTTTACGAGTTCCTATCTAAGTTTATGTTTTGTATTGTGAGAGATACAAGTATATTTCATGTGTTTATTTTTACAAGGTTATTATTAACTCATAAAAGAATTTGTAAGGTTATTCTTAAGCCTATAAAAAGGATTTGAGAGGTTATTTTTTAGCCCTAGAAAAAGGAAGAGAAGCTATTCTTAAGCCTTGAAAAAGAAAAGTGGATTATCCTTGAACTTAAAAGGATTTGTAAGTTGTAATCAATTTTATGTTTGTGCTTCTTATCTTACTTTCAATAATTATAAGTGCTTTTTATCTTATTTGATTCATAATTATTTATTTGTCTTCCTTAATTTATTTTTTATTTTATTCTTATTTTTTACTTAAAATATTCTTAGAACCTAATTCATCTACTCTTAGGTGTCATTTAGGACCAACAATTGGTATTAGAGGTTAGGTCTCACTTTGAGCTTAAATTTCAACAAATTTATGAGGAAAGATCAAATGGCACATTTCATGAATTCTGTAGGTTTCTCATATAGCTTAGATGGGCATAATTCACACAGAACACCTTTCTTTGATGGTAACAATTATATGTATTGGAAGAATAGGATGAGACGTTATTTTATGGAGGAAAATATTGACTTATGGACAATGGTAACTCAACCATTTTCTATGTCTACCAAACTCATAGGAAATGAAATAGTCCTAAAGAAAGAGAATGAGTGGAACTTAGATAAAAGGAAGTCCATATCTTTGAACAGTAAGGCTATGCATATTTTGTATTGTGCTTTCAGCATGGAAGAATACAATAGGATTATAATGTGTGAAACTGCATATGATATATGGCATACTCTTGAAATTACTTATGAAGGTACCAATCAAGTCAAGGAGACCAAAATAAGTATGCTTACTCACGACTATAAACTCTTTTGTATGATGCATAATGAGACTATTTCTTAAATATATGCTTGTTTTAATAATATTATAAGTATGCTAAAAGGTCTAGGTAAGACCTATTCTAGTATTGATCATATAGGAAACTTCTAATGTTCCTAATAAAGACATGGGAAACAAAGGTGATGGCAATATAAGAAGCTAAGAACCTCAACATACTTCCTCTCAATGAACTCATTAGTTCACTCTTAATATACGAGATAAGGATGAAAAATATCCAAGAAGAACGAGAGACACCAAAGAAGAAAAATATGGCATTCAAAGTGGCCAAAAAGGGGAAAGCGACAATGAAGAATTGTCAATTGGAAGTGAAAACAAGGAGCTCGTATTCGTCACAAGAAACCTAAATAAGTTCATGTGAAATGCATCAACGAGACAAAAAGGTATGTCTTATTCAAAATATAAGTTATCTAACACAATATGTTTTGAGTGTGGTGTATAAGGACATTTTAGATTGCAATGCCCACACCTACAACAACAAGAAGAAAAAGATGAGAAGAAGGAAAAGAAGGCGTAGAAGAAAGAAAAGGAGGACTTCAAGAAAAAGAAAGCATTGAAAGCTGCATGGTCCGAATCTAGTGACTCTGAAGAAGAAGAAGTGGCCAACACGTGCTTTATGGCACATAACGAGGTATGTTTTTCTCCTAATGAAGATGATTGTGATTATACACATAAAGAAGTGTTAGAACACATAGATGAATTAATTAAAAATAAAAAGGAATTGCATGATACGCACAAGAAATCCTTAGAAGAATTAGATGCGTGTAAGATGTAAAATAATAACCTTAGAAAAGATATGATCTTGATTAATAAATATAGTGATGAGCTTGAAAATGAAGCCTAAAGAAAGAAACTGAATCCCTCAAGGAATCACTTGAAAAATTCAACAAGGAAAAAAGAAAACTAGATATTTTATTGAGTGTTCAAAAGTTTGAAAATGATAAATATGGTTTAGGATATAGTAATGAAAATGGGACATCTACTAGGAAGACTGTTTTTGTGAAGGCAAAGAACTTAGAAGATGAATATACTCCTAGTAATGTTCAGAATGAACCTAGTAGACTGCAACTTAAGCATCATGTATTTAAATACACATCAAAACCTAGAAAATTCTCCCAACATTGATTTAATGATAGAATGACCTTCACACATCTTAGGCAACATATTCAACAAAGTTCTTATAATGATCTTGGACATAGAAATGATTATAGGAATGCATACAGGACTCAAACTCCATTATTTTGCCCGTATTGTGGCTATCATGGACATATTTCTTAATTTTGTTTTGATCTTCTAAATGATTTTTCTAAAAGTTACAAGGATTAGAATTTTCAGAAGAAAAAAATAATGTGGATTCTCAAAATTAGATAGTTTGTCATGTTTTGTTTTTCTATTATCTATTATTTTATGTTTACTATTTATTTGACCTACTGAATTTTGTACTGACATCCTCATAGGATCGACCGATGATTGGCATTGGTCGACCTAAGGTAGTTCGATCTACTGATGGACAAGTTCGGTTGACCTATAAATTAAATTTACGTGTTCGGTCGACCGATGTGCTAGTTCGGTCGATCGAGAGGTTAAAATTTTTGTTTTGTCTCTGTAATTCATAAATTGAATTGAGTTTCCAAGCTATACTTGTGTTTTTAACTATGTTTGTTAAATCCTTGGCCATACTTTCAAAGTTGTGATAGTCTTTCTTTGACATCTCTGTCTATGTAGCTTTTATTCGAATTTATAGTTTAAAAGGGTATGAGTTAAGTATACTAACATCTAAGGACCCTAAATAAGATGGGTACCTAAATTGTTGGGGTTGTCTTGTAGGATAAGAGAAGAAACAAATGGTATGTAGACAGTGGTTGCTCATCACATATGATTGGGGACCCCTCATAGTTTATCATGTTCAAAGGCCAGGATGGGGGATTCGTTACTTTTGGAGACAATGCCAAGGTAAGGTAATTGGAATTGGAAAAGTAGGTAAAGATAACTATCCTTTAATTTAAATGTTTTACTTGTTGAACGTTTAAAACATAACTTATTAAGTGTAAGTCAATTATGTGATAAGAACTACAAAGTTAGTTTCGTAGGAGATGAATGTGTTTTCTCTATGATAGACAATGATAGTATCGTGTTCTTAGGAAAAACGCGAAGGAAATATTTACATTGTTGATCTATATTATGTTACTAATCTTAAAGATAAATACTTAATTTCCTTGACTGAATGCAGTTGGACTTATAACTGATGACTTGGACATGCAAGTATGGATCTCCTTTAAAATTTCAATTCAAAATAACTTGTTAGAGGACTTCCAAATAAAATGTACAAAAAAGACAAAATTTGTGGAGCATGTCAAATGGAAAAACAAGTAAGAAGCTCTTTTTAAAGAAAGAAATTGGCAACATCCTTTAGACCCCTTGAACTACTTCATATGGATTTATTTAGTCCTACTAGAGTAGCTGGTTTAAGAGGAAAATCATATGCATTTATTATTTTTAATGATTTCAGTCGTTTTACTTGGGTCTTATTCTTAAGTTTAAAAGATGAATGTTTTAAATTTTTTGTTAGTTTTGCAAAGAAAATTTAAAATGAAAAGTCCTTATCTATTACATCCATTAAAAGTGATCATGGTAGAGAATTCAAAAATGATATGTTTGAATGCTTTTGTGATGATCATGGTATTGTGTATAATTTTTTTGTACCTAGGGGGCCTATAAGACACCTCAACAAAATGGTGTAATAGAAAGGAAAAATATATCTTTATTAAGAAAGATCAAAGTGCTTTATTATTTGTTCAAATATATGTTAATGATATTAGTTTTGGTGCTACTAATGAAAGTTTGTGTGATGATTTTACTAAGTGTATGAGTAGGGAGTTTGAAATGAGAATGATGGAAAATTGAATTTCTTCCTCAGACTCCAAATCAAGCAAATGAAGGATGGTATCTTTATAAATCAATCAAAGTATACACGAGAGCTTCTAAAGCAATTTGGCATGGATCAAACAAAGCCCTTAGGCACTCCTATGAGCACATATACCAAGTTGAATAAAGATAAAGATGGGAAAGCAGTAGATGTAAAACTCTTTTGAGGTATAATTGGAAGTTTGTTGTATTTAAATACTAGTTGTCCAAATATTATGTTTAGTGTTTGTTTGTGTGCATGTTTTTTTATCTTCTCTTAAGGAATCTCATTTGTTAGTCGTTAAACGTATTTTGCAATATTTATGTGGTACTTTAAATTTAGGACTATGGTATCCTAGAAATGCAACTTTGGGCTTGGTTAGATATTTTAATGTCGATTTGTGGGTAGTTTGTTAGATAGGAAAAGTACATTCGGCGCATGCCACTTTTTAAGAAATGCATTAGTTTCATGGCTTTATAGAAAACAAAACTCTGTTGCATTGTCTACGGCAAAAGCTAAATATGTAGCTGTTGGTAGTTATTGCACTCAAGTATTATGGCTTAGATAACAACTTAGGGATTATGGTTTGCATCTTGATAAAATTCCTATTCGATGTGACAATATCAGTATGATTTTTTTGACTAAAAATTCCATACAATATTCTAGGACTAAGCATATAGAAATTTGATATCATTTTATTCGTGATTTTAAGATTTGTTTTTGAAATTAATGAAATTGGCTTTTGAATGTTGTATAATGACAACTTCAATTCTAATTACATGATTTCACATATTTAGATAGGCCAATTCAAATATATGATAAGATCAGTCTAAAATTGATGCATCATGCATGGAGACCTAAACTAGAGGCCTACATAAAATGTTTGGATTATGTATGAACTTAGTCAAAACAATAAGTTCCATAGAAAGTGTAAATGCATTCAATTGAAAAATTGAGATAGTGTGACCATCCGATTGATTTGCCAATTTGAATAGTGTCATTGGTTGGTCTGATACTAAATAAGCTCAAATAAATCAATCTTTTAACACTTAAAATCAAACTTAATTCATGACCAAATTTTATGACAAGTGCAGTAGTTAGAAAGTAATATAGTGGATTAAAATTGAGTTTAGATTTCGATCCCATGGGCAAATATTACAACTATTAAGTCACTCATATTATAGTTATCTAGAGAACTCGAATTTGTGATTTATGAAATTAAAAAAAATTAAACTAACCTAAAAAACTTCTAATCAATGCGAAGGAGTTTAAGAATGCTTTAAAAAAGTACCAAATATAAATAATTAGCTAAGGCTCATATTTTTAATGATTTAATTGATTTTTTAAATTTTGTGATGCCTAATCTAGGTTATCTTCACGAAATCCTGACACAGTTGTTGTTAAGTCAATGCCTTATCTCTATTGGTCATATCCTGTGGTTTAGCCCACTTAGAGACCTAAGTAATAGGCATAAACATCAAGAAGTCTAATCCTAAAAACCCTTATTTTGAGATTAGCACCCTCCTAATTAACTAGAGTTTGATAATTTACTGATTAAAATCACGTTGTTTATTGATTTGTCTAATAACCTAGGTAGATTTTTTAGATCCAAGGCTATCTGTTGACTTGATTCTAAGTGATCAGATTAGAATAATTATTAATCACTCAAATAACCAAAGATTACCTCATAAATCATATATAAGACATCAATTAACTCATTGAATAGCCCGAACTTGATTAAAAATTGAATTAAAAAAACATATTAATAAAAAAAACTCAAGATATATCATGAAACACACATAACCTTTGATTAATCTAATAAAAGAGTATAATACAAAAAAATTAAGAGTTTAGAATGAGCTAAATCAAATATCCAGATTGCATTCTAACTCTGAATTATATGTATCAACCTCTGGAATCCTCGGACAAAGCTTTAATCACCAAATACAAAAAATTGAAATAAAAAACTAAGAAAAACTATCTAAAATAAGATGAATCTAAAAAACTATGAAAAGAAAAGTTTTAGATGCTAAAATTTAATGTTTTGAGGCTTTTAGGACGCCCTTATTTATAGGGAGAAGGTTGCTACAAGTTAAGGAAAAAAGATAGCCAAAATCTTTGAAAATAAGATGAATAACTGTGTTTGAACCTATAACAACTGTCGATAATAAAATATCAATGACGCCGTTAAATACCATCGTTTATCTCCTGAACTCAGATACTTTAATGTGAGTTTTGGGGGGATGAACCTTGGGTCTTCCAACCATTTTTGTACTCCTGTAAAATGCAACATTTTTTATTCTTTAGGCTCAATTCTTCCTTCTTTCACATCATCATATAAATTAAACATTTTCAAACTTAAATTAAACATTTAAGCGCTAAAATATGGTAAATACACAATAAATAACATTCGAAAATACTATCAATTTGACCCCTAACAATTCCCCTACACTTAAGTATTTGGTTGTCCTCAAGTAAACTATTTCATCATTTATTTTTAAAGTAGAATATAATAATAGGAAAAATGTCAAATTCATCAAGCGCAATCATTGAAAGTTTTTCTTAAATCATTAAATTATAAAACAAATCATCCAGATGTTATAATGATTGATTAAGCATGTTAATTAATAAGTGAATTCAGATGAATTCAGGCTTCTTTAAAGTTCAACTTGAATAAAAAATCATTTCTAAATATAAAATGGATATACACAAACAAAATGCATCATTTTAGGAAAAAAAAATCACATATTTATTCATTACTAACATAAAAGTGAGTTTTACATGTTTAGTTAAGAAGTCATTTAATCTTTTTACATGAAAGTGAACACTTTTCCATGAACATCCTCAATTATTCAACTAAGTCACATTACATCAAGTGGCTACTAGCACCACTCAATAACTTCAACCTTTTTATTAGATAGAAGTCAGTGGAACGAATTTATTTACTCACTTATTCATACATATTTTGATTTTAAATTTACTTCACTTTTTTATGATGATAAAAATGTTTAAAAGAAGTTACAAATCACCTAAGAATATGCATTTTATATAATGAAAATCATAATGATCATTAAGTATCCAGGCATGAAAAAATCAAATTCATTCAGTAATTAACATGATTAATGAATGATATAACATCTTAAATAATAAAAATAACCAAAATCAAAAAGAAAAAGAAAAATTTTCAATGATGAGTGAAATTTTAAAAAAAATTTCACAAATTATGTAAAATTAAGAAAAAGATGATAAAACAAAAATGCCAAACATAAGCATGAAAAAATAATATCTCTCCTCCAAACATAAATTAAGCATTGCCCTTAATTTTCACATAATCAATAATAAAGCACAAAAAGCGAGAGAAATGATAGGAATACAACCATATAATGATATGATTGTGATATCTCTCTATTGATGGAAACTGTGTATATATTTTCAATAATCGAAAATCAAGAAAAAAAGATAAAAAAACTAGAAACATAATAAAGAAACACAAAGCACATTAAAGGAATACCAAACTTTATTTAAGCACCTAACACACCAAACATATTATTAAAAGAAACTAGTAATCTCAAATTTTATTAAGAACACACCATTCTTATTAAATAAGCAAATGATCCTATATCTACAATTAGGTTGCCTCCCACCAAGCACTTTTTAAGGTCTTTTAACTGGACCTTAGGGTTAGAGAATGTTAATCTCTTCCTAGGTCTATCACCTAGCTTCTTGTCTTCATCTTTTGTATAATGATAAACCAACTTTGTAAAGGTTTTATAATATGTGGTAGAGTTTTGAATTCATAAGTTCTACAATGAATAAAACATCATGATAAAAACTCTAGGTAAACAACTCTCAGCCTAGGATCAAAAGCTAAAATATATAAGAAATCAATGTTTTCAAGTGCTAACTTGGACACCTCATTATCCTCACTTTCAATAACCTGTTCTTCATGAGTCACGAACTCAATAGGTTCTTAATTATTTTCACCTAAAGCAATGAAGGCTCACCACTATCTACATCAATGCTTTCTAGCTCACTTAGCTTTACATGATCAATTCCCCTAATTGATGCTAATATTCCCTCTATGGTTTACTGATGTTCTTCAAGTAGAGATTTATAAGTTAAATTTTCTTTAAATGTATCCTTATTAAACAAAAACTAATTAGGGTAATCCATCCAACTAGAGATGTAGCATCATCAAAGTGTTGTGATCTAAACAACTTATAATTCTGATTAATTTAATCTTGGACCAACCAAAGGCAAGCACACCTTGTCAACAAGTAGTATAAAATAAAGTAAACCCCAAGTATCGTCTCTTTAAGAATCTGACCATAAAACTAGGTCAATTAATATAAGATTATCTAGACAACTCTAAGCTGATTTATTAAGAGAAATAAATAAGAAATAAAAGAAAACAAAAACAAACAAGTTTCAATCTAAACATAAGCTAAAGGAAAGGAGTCTAATAATTAATAATTTGGTTAGGGCTCAGATTATAATGGATTTAACAAACAAGAAACACATTTTATTAGACAGGTTTAAGGTATACATCACAAGTGCAAGATACAACCAATGGTCACGGAAACATCTTTTCTCTCCTAGACTTAATTGATCTATCTTGGTCCAATAGATAAATTAGAATAGAAGGTATTAATATCAAGACGCTTAGAATTAAGTTAAGCACACAACATAATCAATAAACTCAATATTAAAGCAATGAAACACATGTTCATTGATGGAAAATAAGAGTTCATACAAAAGAGCAAGAAAGAGAAAGAATTATGACCAAATCTTGGTCCAATCTAGTTGAAATCTCCTCCTTGAAACCTCCTACAGACTCTAGGGACTCCAATGCACTAGCAAATGCTAGATGAAACCAAAAGAAACTAAAAACTATACAAAATCTTAAGAAAAAGGAACAAAAATGCTTCTACCGACTCTCCTCTTGACTCTCCCTGGCGATCTTATCTCGCGATTCCTTTATGCTCTTCTGCATGTTTTGGTCTGTATTTATATGCAAATGGAGATTGCTAGGGCTTAATGAGTTGTGCGTCATCATTTCAGTTGTATTTCACCCTATCTTTAAATCAAAATGCTGCACATAAGAGCTTATACGACATGTATCGATCGATCGACCTTCACCATTCAGTCGACCAATTCTTCCTTGTGGTCATTGGTTTACCAAAAGACTTGTTGTGAATTACTCGACCGATCGATCCTGCCATTCAGTTGACCGACCTTTTTGTTTCTTTATTTAGTTGACCAATTCTTTCCATTTGATTAACCAAGCTCGCTTGATTCTTCATTCGATCAATTGATCCTTACTATTCGGTCGATCAAACTCTTCTTGTTTGACCGTCGTATATAGAGCTTTAAGCCCCGAATGTATAACTCCTCTTTATGCACCAAAACAAGCTCTAATTGAATCCAAATTTTGACAACTTGCTCCATCACCAACATACACCTGAAATAAAAACAAATAACTCCATATTAGTGTAATTCAAACATTAAATGGGAAGAACATAACAAAATATAAATTCAAACTACTATAAAATACCCATCAACAACACCCCCACACTTTAACTATTGCTTGTCCTCAAGCAACTCATTTAAGAACTCCAA
>JAOXYD010026766.1:0-14333 GCA_028565735.1 Pinacopodium congolense | reverse complement strand
CAACTTAACTTGTCACTTAATAATTTTTATGCCTTCCACATTCACATCATAGCACAATTTAAACTCCTATCTCACATATACTTCCATAAACATGTGTCATTTCAACTAGGGTATATTTTTGGGCCTTACATAAAAATTCTAAAATCAGGAGTAAAACGATGATAACTATCATTCCACTATTTAATTATCAAGAACCCGCGTTTTGCTTAATCTAGGGACTTAAATGTGGGGGGGGGGGGGGTTAAATAACGTAGTTTTACTCCTTATCAAGTGTTATTTAAGTGGATTTAGAGAAATTTCCAGCAGCTTCTTCAATTCTAATTGTCTGCAACTTGTCCACTTGCTTCTAATTTGTTTTAGATATATATATTAAGCTCTAGAGATCAAATTCGCATAAGCTAACACTAGATTTGGGGCAGAGAATTCATATTTAGTCCTAGTTTTTCTGTTTTCTTCCTTTAAGTTAGGTTTCATTTCTATTTTTCTTTTCCATCTTTTTATTTGGATATTTCAAGTTATATTTAAGGATTATAGGAGTTTTTTAAGTTAATGGAAGGTTGTCTAACACTTTGAATCATCATTTGGTTAAATCTATACTCCCCTTTCACTTATTTCTTACTCTTTATACATATATGTTCAAAAACATATGGTTTAATGCTAGATCTGAAATTTCTTGAAAATGTATGATTGTTTTAATCTGAATTTATGCTAATGATAGGTCCTTAAATGGATTAATTGAGTTTTTTATAACATGATTAAATGACAATATTTGTTTATTTGAGTTCTTAAAGCCTATTTTAAGTTGGCAGCTTAAAACAAGATGCTAAATGGCTAAGTAGATAACCAATCACTTACGTGATGAAGGTGCTACACGTAGAACATACCATTTTAGGATTAGAACTTCTTAAACTTTAAGCATACTTCTTATGGCTATTGGTGGATCAATCCATGGAATAAGAATGTTAAAGAAAAGGCATTGACTTGACCATAGCTTTGTCTTGAATTAGTGATTAGAAATTATAAATTTCCATAACTTAGTTACGTAATTTAAAGCCTAATACTTAGCCAATCAATCTTGTCAATTATTAAGCAATTTGGAATTCATTGCAAACATTGGAAGTTCTTAGTTTAGTTTAGTTGCTTTAGCTAGAGTTAATTTTCAATCCTAAGTTTTCTAAATAATTGTAATATGAGTGACCTAGTAGTCACTAAATTTTCCCTATGGGTTTGACATTCTAGAGTATTAAAAATACTCCACTTTATTACTTGTTAACTAGTAAACTGCTATATTATTGATTTTTAAATCATTTTAAGGAATTATGCATGAATTAGTTGATAATTAATTTGGATAAAATTTATATTAAACCAATTAACAACAAGTTTTTGGCAACGTTGCTAGGGAAATGTTTATTGATATTAGGAATATTAGTGGCAATTACTCTAGAGTGTAAATATTATTTATATTATGTTGCTTTGCTTCTTTTTATTTATTTTATGTGTTCTTTTTTTCTGTGTTTTTTTAGTTTGTGTGTTGAAACATTTTTTGTTGCCTAGCTTTAGTCATTTAAAGGATGTGGAGGCAATATGATCGTTGGTAAGATCACCAATGGTATGAACCAGAAGTGGTAAGCTATGAATGGGCAAACCATGATGAATCATATCATGAATCCTATGCTCTTAATCATTCACCTTAATCTAATCATTCATCAAAAAATTCATCTCACTTTGAACCATCTTTTTCTCCTTATTAATCATCCTATTTCCAAATTCATCTTACGCCACATCCTAGCCAAGCTTATGAACCTTCTTCAGATCATGAGATTAGAATGTCAACACAATTAGAAATGAAAGATCTAATAAGGGAGCTTAGGAAAATTCATTCACTAGTTAAACATAGCAAGGTTAAGGACAAGGTTCATCTTGAATTTCAATTAGAGTCCCTAATGGAGCAGGTAGAAAGAACAATTAGAAAATTTTTCCATTTCAAGTGTAGGATCCCTTTGTATTAGAATTCACTAAGTTAAACACTTTTAAGATGCATACTATTGAGTAAGAGTTTTTAATTCCTTTTGAAAAGAATGATGATGTTATTTTTTAGTGGACTAATGATGAAACAGCTCTTGAAAATAATGGAATCTTAGATGAAGGAATGGATAAGTCTATGGTGGGCATAATCAGTGTTAAGGAATAACATATGTATGCACAAGAAAACCATGACTTAGGAGTCATTCCATTTAACCAAGATGATGTGCATGACCTCAATGACTTAAGTGGAGATGAGAAGGAAATTGAAATTGAACCCAATGAGATGAATGAATCAGTTACTAATATGGTTGATAAAAGTGATGAATTAATGGAAAATAAGGTACTAATTGAGAGCATTGATTTTCTAGGTGCTTCCACTTTTGATCCTAGGCCGAAAGTATACATTTTTATATTTTCACCTTGGTACTTTGTTAGGGGTAAGAGTTATGCATTATTTTTCTTAAAGGGTATGATTTGTGTTGCTTTTAAACACCTAGTTAAAGGTGTAAGGACCTTTAGGGAGTTAACTTTCCCTTGTGGAAAGAGTGGATCAAATAAGTTAGATGGTGAGTTAAAATTTAAATTGAAAATTCTAATTTTAGTGTCCAGCTAAATAACCCTAAATAAATGGCTTTTGGGAGGCAACCTAACATTAGAAGTAGAATTTAGTGTGCTTTGGTATGTTTTCTTTTGATTTGTATGCTTTTATTTTGTTTTCCTTTTTGTGCTCCTTATCATTCTTTGATCACATTTCCCTTATACAATATGTCTAATGTTTTGGTTTCTAATGCTTTGATATTTTTTTTTTAATGGAATTGTAGATGTTATGGCAAGTCATTTATCCACCCACATGATGTTCAAAGTCAATGTACAATTCAATGGATCATAATGCAATATCATTTTTATTTTGGGTGATTTCTATTCCTTTTTTTCCCCATATTTGTGCTTTATTTTTATTTATGAGCGTTGAGGACAATGTTTAATTTAAGTGTGGGGGAGGGATAGAATAAATTAGGTTGTTATCACACTTATGTTTTTCTTGTCCTAAAGTATGTTAATTTATCATCTTTTTCAAAATAATCTATAATTAGTAGAAAATTTTTTAGATTTTGATGCATTTTCACTTGACATTTTTCCTTTTGTTTTCACTTATTATGCCCTCTTAGGTGTTATAAGATTTATTAGGTATATTGAAGATCAAATAGTTTTAAATTTCTTCATATTTTAGATAATCATATATTCTGATCATTAAGAAATTCCATGTTTAAAATTTATATTTTGAAAGTAAATTGAGTTTTCTTTTAGAATCTCTTGTCATCTTATTTAAATTAAATTAAAAACTACAAAAGAAAAGAAAAAGAAAAAAAAGAAGTAAAAGTGGTAAATAAGTGAGCTAGTTTTATTCACTTCGCTAACTTCAAATCAATTAGTCGAAGTTTATAAGTAGTGCTAGTAGCCAGTTGATATGATCTGACTCAGTTGACTAACTGGAGGTTGTTCACGATAAAATACTCACCTTCGCGTAAAAAAACTTAGTGATATCTCAACCATGCTTTAAATTGCTTGCATTTTTTGCTTATGTTTTGTTTTTAATGAATAATTCATGAATGGTTGTTTGAAAGATGATACATCTTACTTTAGAACTATTCATTTTGCTTATGGAATTGAAGCTGTGATCTAGATTGAATTTGAAGAAATATGAAGTAATTTGAAATTGTGTATGACTTAATATGCTCAATTGGCTATATAACATGTTTTAGGTTCATTATTATTCAAAACAAAAGGAAATCTTTCCAATGATGTTGTTTTATTGACAAAGTTTTCCTATGCTTATAGGTGATTTTTTTGAACTTCATGATGGATTGATTTTCTTGAGGACAATCAAATGTCTAAATTTGGGGGAGTTGTTAGGCTATGGTTTTACTGAATTTTTATATGATTTTGATTATGATATAAGGTACATTTGCTCTAATTTGATGTTAAGGTATTTATTTATTATTTGGATTGCTAAACATTGTAGAGGGAAGCTTAGAAGAGAAAATCAGAGAAAATGTAGCAAAAAGTCTGAAATCAGGAGTAAACTAGCAGTAACTATCATCCCACTATTTAACTATCAAGAACCAACATTTTTCTTAATCTGGGGACTTAAATGTGAGGGGTTAAACAATGCAGTTTTACTCCTTGTCAAGTATTGTTTAAGTAGCTATCAATACATTTCCAACTACTTCTTCAATTCTGATTGTATGCAACTTGTCCACTTACTTCCAACTTACTCCAGGCATATACATTGAGCTTCAGAGATCAAATTCTCATCAACTAACATTATATTTGGGTAGAGAATTTATATTTATTTCTAGTTTTTCTTTTTTCTTCCTTTATGTTAGGTTTCTTCTATGTTCTTCTTTTCCAGCTTTGTATTTAAATATTTCAGGTTGTATTTAAGGATTCTAGGAGTTTTTTAAGTTGATTGAAGGTTGTATAATACTTTGGATCGTCATTTGGTGAAATCTAAACCCCTCTTTCACTTATTTCTTACAATTTGTTCATATATGTTCAAGAACATGCGATTTAATGATTGATTTAAATCTTATTGCATATGTATGATGTTTTAATATGAATTTAAGCTAAGGACAAGTTCTTAAATGGATCGATTGAGTTTTATTTATAACATGATTGAATGAAAATCTTTGTTTATTTGAATTATTAAAGCTTATTTTAAGTTGACCACTTAAGATAAGATGCTAAATGGTTAAGTAGAGGACCAATCACTTAATTCATTAAAAAAATAAGTAAACAAAATGATTTCAATTAATACATGACCATTGGTTGACTAATCATGAGGATACTAGTCTTAGAACATACTATTTTAGGATTAGAACTTCTTGAACTTTAAGCCTACCTCTTTTGGCTATAGGTGGACCAAATCATGGAATAGGAATGTTAAAGAAAATTCATTGACTTGATCATAGCTTTGTCTTGAATTAGTGAAGACCTATATTAGAAATTCCAACTTTCCTATCTCAATTAACTCATTTAAAGATTAATCCTTATCTAATCAATCAATATGTCAATTCTTAAGTAATTTGGAATTCATTGCAAATTTTTGAAGTTTTTAGTTTAGTTTAGTTGCTTTAGCTTTAATTAATTTGCAATTCTGAGTTATTTAGATAATTTTAATCTAAGTGTTCTAGTAGTTACTAACTTTTCCCTGTAGGTTCAACATTCTGAAGTCTTAAAATTGCTCTACTTTATTACTTATTAATCGGTACACTGCCATATTATTTGTTTTGAAATCATTTTAAGGAATCATTTATGAATTATTTGATAATTAATTTGGATAAAATTTGTATTAAACCAACCAACAACAGTTTGCATTACCTTGACTTTTAAACAATATTCTTATCAAATAATCAAGTCAAATTCACTTAACTCTATAAACTACTATGCCAATATTCTTAAAGACTTAGGTTTATGAAGAGTATGTTAAAGTGAAAATTTGCTAAACACATTCATTATATAAACCTAAAACTATGGTATTAATTTTCAAGAAGATATAACAAAGGAAAAAGAAGCTTTTTCTAACATTATATGTCACATATATACTTTTTGGGAGCAATTCTTTCACATATATACGAGCTTTTATTACGTATTATTCTTTCAACCCAATAATGAGCTTCCTACTATTGGCATGCAATAAGATATAGAATAGATTTTCTCCTTAAACAAATATAGAAAGTAAATGTTGTCTTTACAAGTATTCTTTTTTTTTTTTCGCGAGCTTGTTGATATTTTTAATTACATTAGAATCCCTTTAGCCATTTAAATACTTCACAAATGGATGGCAATGTTTTGCACATTTTGATAGGAATTAAATCATACTTTTTATTATAATATTTAAACTTTAAACCTTCAGTGAGATTTGGGGAGTGCTACTTAGAAAAACATGGATGGTTTAATCCATATCCCTCATTGGATATAAAAATTCCTCCAAGTATCCAAAAATAATCTCTCAAATATTTAATATAAGCCTCACCATGTCTCATCTTAAGTATCATATAATCATTGAAAGCCTTTTTATTCTTCCTTAATTATGATTAAAATACCTTGTTGAAAAGCCTTTGATAAGTGGATCTTACATATTTCATTCTAAAAGGCATCATCATTTAAGAATAAGTACTAACTTGAATGTCAAAGTGCTACTAAGAGCACCCCCAACACATTTGTAATTGTTTTGTAGGCTTGCTAAATTAAAAATAATCAAATAAGCCTTCCACAAATTTATTATACATAATTTGGGATTATTAGTGAGAATTTTAGTTAAATCAATTGAAATTTGTGCTCCACAGAATCTAAAAATAACGAAGTTATCATCTCTATAGAAAAGAATAATGGGAACCAATAAGAACAAACCTTAGCTTAACAATTAACACCCCTAAGGCTCCTCCCATCATTGATTAGCTTAAAGACCAAGTAGCCAAAATTGTGATGTTACGAAAACAAGTGAGAAAATTATTATGAGGAAAAGAAACAAATGAATGTTTCCTTCACATAGTTAACTTAAAGGTCTTTTCTTTTTTTCTAATTAAATTGGTGACGAACCTACTTATGGAAGTGAAAATTAAAAAAATAAAGGTTTAATTACAACAAATGCCCAATAGTTTGATCATTTTTTATTTTAGTCCCTAATTTTTTTAAATTACCCTATACATTTCTGTATTAATGTGTATTAACACCAAAAACCCATGGTATCATTCTCCATTAGAAAAACTAATAGAGAAGCAAAAAATGGAGTCATTTCTTGGAAGGGTTGTTACATGGTAGAATAGGTGTTTTATTTGTACTACATAATAGATGATACAATGTGTGGCCATGGAACACATGATGTTGTCTTTGATTAGCAGAACATACAACATCATCTATTACATGCATGGCCATACATGGCATCATCGGTTACCTAATAAGCAGAACATGTGTGTGTTTTCCATGTAACTAACCCTTATAAGAAACAACATCAATTTCTAGTTTTTTCTTAGTTTTACTACTGAAGAATGATGTCAGGTGGTTTAAGTGTTCGTAAGAAAAAACTATAGTGGTAAACAATAATTTCTAAAATTTAAGGGCTAAAACAAAAAAGGACCAAACTACATGAAGTCTAGAATAATTAATCGTAAAACAAAATATTTCAATGATTTTGTTATCTATTGATATCCTTTTTCACCACATAGTTATCTAAAGCAATTTTAATTATCATATGATTATTTCTTAATAAAAAGTAGAAGATAGATCAATATAAGATATGAATTTTAATTTACGAAAAGGATAGCCCACTAGCTAAGATAACACTTGCCCCAATCATAGGATCTGTATCTTTTTCTTTAAATATGATATGAACTTATCTCTTATGTTTGCCTTCAAATGGACTTCTTAATATGAGAATTACTTATTTTCATATCTCCACTTACTATTATATTGATAACTTTTCATTAGCTGAGTTTTGTGTTGTAATATCCCTATTTTGCAAACATGTGTAAGGTTTCAATTCTTATGTTGTTTGTATTTTTCAAAAGATGGGTGATAATTATGAAAGGTGTTCCTTTTGCATAAAAGCATTAACTCTTATTTTTAAATATTAAGAATACTAAGGGCATTAATATAATTTTTATGAAAGTTTATAATTCTAACAAGTTTTCCGTCTTAGATGGGAATGGAGCATGGGTCTCAATTGGTTAACTATGTTCTTTTCTATGATATAGTTATATATGTGGTTAATGGAAAATTTTAGTGGTGGTAGACTAAATCTCCCATTATTCCTATTTTTTTAAGAGTCATGCTCTTATTCCAATTTTTAGGATTACATCTTTCAAGTAAACATAAGAAGTCTAATTATCTTAAAATGGTAAGTCCACTCATGATGGAGTTTAACCATATAAGGAGGTAGAGATCTAATCATAGACAAATTAACTTATGTAGTAATGATTGTATTCAACTATATTAAGGATAGTTAAGTGTCCAGCTACAAATTAAAGGATGATTTACTATAAAAAGGAGACACTTCAAGGCACAATCTTATAATCACTATCATTAAGCATAATTAATACATACTTAGAATCTTTTAACTTTACTTAATTAAACGTTTGAGTGATTTTACTAAAAACTATGGACATCAATGATAGCAAACCTACTAGAAATATTATTTGAATAATCAATATCTTTAAGGCCCCTCACATTCGTAAGTGGTTATAATACAAAATAACCAAAATTCTAATGATAAAAAACAAATGAGATAACTATTGCAAGGAAGACAATAGATAATTTTGCCTTTTTATTACCTATGTTGAATATTTATTTAAATGTGAATTATTGTTTCCTTTATATATTTTTTATCCCTTTGAAACTTGTTAAAGGTTTTTCATTAGTTTAATGTATTTAATGACAAATCTAAGGCAATAAAAGTTTTATCAAATTAAAGAATAATTAAGATATTATTATTCATTAACGTTCTTTTTACCTCATAGTTGCCTAAAGAAACTGTAATTAACATATTATTACATTTAAGTATAGTAGGTTTGCATCTTCTTCATAAATGATATGACCTTCTCTCTTATGTTTGCCTTTATTTGGACTTCTTACTATCAAACCTACTTTCGTATCTCCTCCTATTATTTTATTAATCACCCTTGTATTAGATGAGGTGCCACCTCTTTAGAAAAGGGTAATGAACACCGAAAAAAAGTAAATCTTCTTCTAATTTTTTTCTACAAATATTATTACAATAACTAACACCTTTATAACTCTTTGCATCTTTAAAAGGCCCTAAGTTCAACTAGTTTAAATTGTTATGATATGAAAATAAGGGAGAAAGAAGGAAGATAGCAAAAAAAAAAAAGAAAAGAACCATCCCTACACCTTATAACCATCATCTAAGGAAGTTCCATCTACACCTGTAAAATATTTAAATTTAATATTTTTATGTACTATAGTAAAAAAATTAAATTTTAGTTATATAAAAAATGATGAATGATTTCTTAATTTGAAATTTTTTCCAAAATTATGTTACGAATATGTAACTTAGTAATACTAAAATTAGTAGTAATTTGTAATTTGGGCGACTTCTTTTCACATTCTAGTGCACTTATTATTTCCCTCTTGTTCTAATCTATCTCTAATAAAATTAGTAGTCATTTGTAAGTTTAGGCACCTTCTTTTCACTTTCTTGTGCACCTATTATTTTCCTCTTATTCTAAACTATTTCCATTCTATTGCTTCATAAAAAAAGAATGGCAATAATAGGTTTATAATCTCAAAGGGAAAAAAGTCCCATTAGACCCTGACGTTTTTAATTGAATTTGGGTCGAACCTTAATATGCTAAACCATTTAAAAATAATTCTAACATTCCCACAAATGTTTTTTTAACGGACCAAAAAACTATAAAACTTTTAAAACCCACCTTAAGACATTTAACACCATCAAGTCCCTAGTTAAGTGTGATGCGTGCAAAGAGTACCTAAGTTTTAATAAAAATATGAATTCATGAATATCAAATAAATACTACTAAGACATGTAAACGGGCAAGTGCACCTATCTAATGTAGTAAAGCTTATTAAGAGTCCAAATTATCAATCAAACAAAATTGTTAAACTACTAGTGATCTCCTATCCTTACTATCTAACTTACAAAATTATTGATTGATTGATTAATTAATAAAAATAAATTAAATAGCATAAGGAAAATTCAAAGACAAATTCACAAGAATTAAAAAGTAATAGTAAAGTTAGGATCCAGATAATTAATCCTCCTAAGATGCATTTGTATTAATTACTCAACCTTTATTTAATAAATTCTCCAGATTATCTTAGACAGTAGTTTCCTTAAGTTGAATTACACCTCACAATCAAGTCCTGTACTTCTTATTCAAATTAACAAATAAAGAGGATGATCACACTATCTTAATTTATAAATTGAATGCATTACTAAGTTTTGTTGAACTTATTGATTTGATTAGGCTAACATCCAACCCAAACATCTCATGTAAACCTTTGGTTTAGGTTTCCATGCAAGATGCATCACTTATGAGTTGATCTAATCATAAATTATATTTTAAACATATGAAATCATATAATTGAATTAAAGTTATTGTCGCATAACATTCAAAAATCAATTCATTAATTCCAAAAACAAATGAAAGGAAAATCTAGAAATTAAAAATTATAAATCAAAGGAATAATGAAATACTACATCTTACGGTTCATAGAAACCTAAATCCTACAAGATAATTAATTCGATAAAAAAATAATAATCATAAGAAGAGAAGAGATAAAAAAGCTTGTGGTCTTAGTGCTTGAATCTCTTAACTCCTTTATAACTCTTATTAAAAAATCCCCTCTTGATCTTCAATTTTAGGTTTTCAAATCCAATCTCGTCCTTCATTCTTACTCAAATCCTTGTTAAGGTGACTCAAGAATCACTTTTATGCTCTTGGTGGTAGTTATAAGTGTCCAACCAACCAAAGATAATAAAAAAATCCCTAAAAACACTTAAATACGTAGCCTAGCCTAACTATGCCATGACCTAAGCCATAGTTGTGGCTTAGAATATGTACAATTCATTATGAAATACCCCATTTAGGATATCTATAGCTTTTCCAATTTTTAGATATTCTTGGTCTTTTTTATATGCACTCTTTATCACTTGTTCTTTGGCCTTAAAATTTGGTTTGGAACTCAATAACAAGATTTTATTACTCTCCAAATTGATTCCATCACCATTCCAACACTAAAAGTGCATCTAATTTCTCACCAAAGTCATCTACATTTGCGTTGTTGCTTGTTTCAGTTTCTCTTATTCTTCTCTTGATTTACTCTTTATGGCTTATCCTATGACCTTAATATTTGATATGGAACTTCATAACTTAATTCTTTAACTCCTCAATTAATTATGCATCTCTTCTCACTCTAAAAATGCATTAAAATACTCATTAAATTCCTGAAAAGCATGAAAATTTGTTTAAAAAAATATAAGCAATATCTTATTCAATAATCAACAAAATATGCATACAAATCAGATAGAATTGATCCTCAAACGTGAGATTATGATCAAGAAAACATGTCTAAATGATGTATAATTAAGGTGATATCAAATTTCCATATGTCACTTAATTTTTTTATGAAAAATTATTTTATGGACCTCTCTCTACTAAGATAATGCCACGTTGGCGGCATGGGGGTCACAAAATTTTCTTACCAAATCTTAAAATTAAAATAGTGTCATTTACCAAATACTTGCACCTCTTCTCCTTTTTCACCCTTCCACTAGTAGCTTTGTAATACTCATTCTATACATATTTCATGGATTATTTCAAAGTAAAAATCCTAAATTTGAAGTTAATTTATGTGAATTATATACTTATTTAGTTCAATTTAGAATATGATATTACTTATGATTATTTTGATAGAGATGAATAATTTATAAGTCTTAGTGAAATTTTTGAAGTATAAAAGGGATTAAATGAGTCGTGGGTTCAAAATATGGAAAAAGATTGTCAATCCAATAAGTTCCACGCCCTACCTTTTAACCATGACCCAAGCCATGTAAATTTACCAAAGAAAACACCACTTAAACAAGGAAATCAATGAGTTCTAAAGCCAAGATCATGACCATGATCCCAACCATGATTTTAAAGGTGATTTTAGAGGTAATTCCATAGCCATGACTCTAAACATAAGATAAGCAGGACCCCTCTCTTATTTAAGCGTAAATTTAAGTTCTTAAAAAGACTTAATCTTTTGAAGCCTAGAATTGCCACTAAGAGACTAAGAGATCAATTACAAGCCATTTTATAGGATTTTGAAGGAAATTAAGGAGAAGAATTACTTAAAACGTCCAAGATTGAGAGATTAAGATGAAATACTAGCAATATTCATAAAAGACTCAAAGATAAAACCACCACGAGAATGAGGTTTAAATTTCTTATTCTTCTACAATTTTTGTTGTTTCTTTTAATATGTTTATGAACTAAGTTTGAATAGGAGCTAGAAGATATAATCCTGAGACGTAGTGCTAATTTTCTTTTCTTAATTTATTGTTTGGATTTTCTGATTTTATCTTAGATTTATTTATGGATACATTGTATTGGATTTTGATATTTACATCAATTCAAGTTTCAATTTCTATCAAATAATTTCATGTATCTAGATTAAGAGATTATTTATGTGAACATATCAATATGTAGGTAAATATCCTTTTTTGGAGTTCTCAAGATATGCTTACATAAGATTTCAAGTTAGGTGTGAATATAGCCGAAAAAATAAGATCTTTAGATCATAGTAATGGTTACAACTAAGTTATTAATTTAGAAGAACTTCTAATTAATCAACCAAGAGGTTAGGAGTTATATAACTCGAGAGAGAGGGTATAATTTAATATAAAGATCCAACAGTTGAGTGAATCTGGATAAAACATTATATTAAGTAAAATAAGGAACACATAGATGCATTAGGGAATAAATCATCTAGGTCTTAGTTCCATCATCTTCATTATTAATCTAGTAACTTGCTTTGGAATTATTTAGTTTTTATTTTAGCTAATTATTAATTCAATCATCAATTTTGATAGGTTAGATAATAGAGAAATAGAAAATACTATTAGTCCATTAACAATCCTTATGCGACGACATCTGAACTCTTATAAGTTATATTACAATGCGATAGGTGCACTTATCTATTAGTAGTCTTGGTAACATTTGATTTGTGATTTTGGATTTTATTTTAGTAAAACTTAGAGGATCATAAAAGACCCATCAATTTTTTAGTGTCGTTGTCAGGGATTAAAGATATTAGAAAATCCTTATCTTTGTTAGTCTAATCATTGTTTCTTTTCTTTATTTTGTTTTGTATGTATAAATGGTTAAAACCTCTTTTCTTGATCCTATGTTTGGAACTTTGAATTGTAGGTAGTTGACATCATGGAATGACATGGTTATCACTGGTTCTAGTAGTATAAAAATGAAAGAGTGTCGAACTACAATTGGATAAATTGTTAGAGGAGCCACAAATATCAATCTAAATATACCTATAACTCTTATTAAACAGAAGACCCACTTTACTCTTGATTTAATAAGAGCTACTTTGAGCCACCCCCATTAATTTATCATCAATAGTGATATAAAGAATATTCATGGTTGGTGTTATATGGGCTCTTAAGTGAATCTATATTTGACACTAAGACTAGCCAAAAAGAATTATAACCTAAAGGTGAAAGAAGACTAGCATTAAGTAAGGGTTTAAATGAATTCATATTTAGTAGCAAGACAAGTCAAGAGAAACTAGAAGTTTCTCATTGTAACTTACAAATCTAGATGGAGCAAATAGTTGAATCATTTACTAAGTATGAGCAAGCTAAATTACCTAACATTTTCAGAGAGGAACCAAAGGAGCAAGAATGTGTAAATTAAATTAAAAGCAAAGAGAAGATGAACATTAACTATAGTGAGAATAATGAGAAATTTGTTAAGGATAAGAACATTCAGAAAAATAAGGAAGCTTCTAGGAATGTTGATTTTGTTGGTATTACAACTTTTAAGCATCGAATAGGGTTGTGTGTCAAGATTTCTTGCCATTGAATTATGGGAAATGTATAAGTGATAAAAAAACAAAATATAATAATAGGTAAATTGAGCTACAAGATAGTGGCACAATAAATAGAAATGAAGAACAAGTTTGTGGCACATTAAAATAGAAATGAAGAACATGTTTTGGATGGTGGATTTAAAAAGAAGATTAAGATTCTCTGACATTAAGGTCCAACTAAAAGACATTAAATAAGCATTTATTGAGGGACAACCCAATTTTTATCCTATCTCTTTTGATTTCTCTGAAGTTTGATTATTAGAATTTGTTACATTTAAGATTGCATTTTACCATGTTTCATTTAATTACATTTACATGTAAGCTTATGTTTTTCATTTCTTTTAATTTCGTATCAATCTGGGTTATTAAGCTGGTCCATATATGACTAATTTTGTTTGACGATAAGTTAGAAAGGCTTTGGAACAAAAATTAAGTGAAAATTGCATAATTTGACGATTTTGATAGTGTGTTTTGTGGCTAAGGCCACAATAAGAATTAATCATGGACATAACTTTAAGGGCTTTAGATCCAAAGAGATTCACGACTTGAGTCATTTCTGTGAGAGTCATGACTATAAGTTTTTAAAACCTGAGAAACATAACCCTCTTTCATTCTTTTCACTTTTCTTTCCAATCTCTTTCACTTCTCTCATCTTCCATCAACCTACCTAACCCAAATCAACC
>JAOXYD010026755.1:0-14334 GCA_028565735.1 Pinacopodium congolense | reverse complement strand
TAAGTATAATTTATAATAGAAGATCAAGACAATAATTATTAATAAAATTATTTTAATGACTTTTAAAATATTTTTAACATAAATTTTTACTGAATTTTTAGAGGATGTTGGAGGAGAATTTAGAGGATGTTGATGAGGAAGAGGATGCAGTCTTGGACAATATGGAAGAAATAAAAGGAATAGAGAAATTACAAACTATAAAGAGAAAAGCCAAACATCACAAAGAGGCAATAGAAGAAGAAGAGAAAGAGGATGCGGTTACTATCTGAATATAAATGAAAGAAGGTACGATAAGTCTAAAGTTGAATATTTTAATCATCATAAAATTGATCATTATGCTTAGGAACATTGTAGTGCCATTAATAATACTAAAGAAAAGTTAATCTTATCAATGATAATTGAAGAGTCAACTTTATTCTTAACAAGTAAGTAAGAAGAAAAGATGTTAATACTATATGGCTTTTGGATAATTTTGTAAGGAACCACAAATATTGATTTTATATGGCACCTAAGACAAGGGATCAATTAAGTGAGATTAAAATTTTAAAGCCTTTTCTAATTCAAAAATTCACTATAAAATAATTATAATATAATGAGAAAATGTAATAATATATCAATATAACTCAAATATAACATTAAGCTTGCCAAAAATAAAAAGAGTAGATAAAGAAATGAAAAATCAATTTTATAATGGTTGAACAATAATCGTTTGCATAATCCTTTGCCTACATATGCTTTCTAACTAACATTTAGTCATTTATAGTTGATGGGAACAATTAATTTACAAAATCTATTCGTTAGAAACTAGTCATTAGATAGTAGTCATTCATAGTTGATGGGAACAATTAATTTACAAAATCTATTCGTTAGAAACCAGTCGTTAGATAGCTATTGCAAACCACTGATCGATCAGTCATGTACTTGAGATGACAAGTATATTGGATAACTATTCAATTACACTGGCTAGCCAATCTTATATTTCACTTATACTAGTCGACCAATTCCTATCACTAGTCAAATAGTCCCTCTACAAAATAAGCACTGATCAATCAATAACTAAAATATTGGTTGACCATTTCTCTTGGAAATGATTTTTAAATACTTCCTATGCTTTTCAGAGTTCCAAAACTTATTATTTGTAAAAGTAATTGACTCAAATATATCCAAAAAGTATCTAAAAACATTTTAAACCATCAAGAGGAAATTTCTTAAACTTTCCTTTTATTATGGAACATCATACACAATAAGCTTAAATGTTAATGATTATATAATAGCTGAGCCCTTAATCCATCAAAACACTCAAAAAATATTTATACAAATTCATACTTATAAAACTCAACTAACATACTAACTCACTTGCTTTTAATGTCTCATCCTCACTTTGCTCTTCATGTCAATTTCTCCTGGACTCCAATTTTCATTCAAAGACATATTCTATATACCTATCTTTCAAAGATCTTTTAAAACAAATAAATAATTAGTAATAAATTTGTTTTGTCATTATGAAAATATAGATTAGAATCTTCCTTAGTTCAACAATCTCATCTCTTTTAATGATGACAAAACATGTTACATTAGAGAATCAAAAACATATATAAGGCAAAACATATATACAGTAATGTAGGCACTACCTTTCCCTAAATTGATGCATCATGTAATCATAATTCAAATGACTATCTCCTTTATTCATCTAATATCATTCTAGTTCTCCTCTTTTTTGGAATCATCAAAACACTATACATGAATTCAGAACTAAGTCTTAACTTATGCATTATCATAATCAATTTACATTAACGATTCCTAATTCTTTTCTAGAATATGTGACGTCTACATCCCCTAAATTTATGTACCACCAAAATATACAATAAAGCAATATAATATACATATGTGGATATACACATACAAAAACATCATATAAAAAATAGTATCACCAAAAATTTCCCCTTATATAAAAGTATATAATATCACTACTCTCTTCTCCTTTTTTATAAAAAAAATTGATCATATAAAAAAAGTGCTCATGCAAAAATATTTCTTTAAATCAATCAATTTTAAAGATGATATTAATTTAAAAAATCATTCTATTTTACTTCCCTTATATATATGTAAACAAAACCTTTTTTCGCGAAAATGTTTATGCCATACTCAAATACTTTTAATATGAAATCAAGTATATGCCTTCAGTGGTTACTATATTTTGTTTTTTTTTCACTTAGTTCAATAATATACTTGATTAGTTCATGCGAAGCCTGTTTATGAATTTCCTTGAGTTACCTTATTGCATCCTTATTTAACATCAATTTGATCACATCTTACATTGACCTATAAAATGAAGAATTCAATATATTCTAAGGACTTATTCCTTGGGAGTTAACTCTTGAACCTTTTTCAATCCACATTTTAAGGGATTGTTCAAGCATCTTTACTTAGTAAAACAAAGTATGTTTATATTTCCAAAATCTTCATTAAAATAACAAATCATGATAACATTGAATAAAGGAAAATGAGTCCTCATGTTCTTGTACCTATATACATCCCTAAGACTTCTATCATTCTATGTTCTTATCATTATATGCCTCATTCTCATCCAACAAATTGACTATGTCGTCATTATTTACATCAACAACATTATTAGAATATAAAATTGGACACATTTCATTTTTTAATTTCTCATTCTTTAATATGCATTCTTCTTAAGGATTTAAAGTTTCAAATACTTGGAAGATAATTTCTTCCTCTTTAGGCTCATGATTTTTAAACATTCAACTAACTTATCATATGTAAGCTCATCATTAAAACCAACATTATCATCAAAAGAATTAAAATAAGAAGATACCTTATTATCCTTTGTCATGAAGCATATGTGAGGTTACCTCCTCTTTTAATGCTCATTCTCCTCTTCATTAACTGGATTGGTACCTTCATGAATAACCTTTAGTATTTTTAAAATCTCATGAGTAGATTCACATATAGAAATTCTATTGTATTCATTTATATCTATTAGTTCCTATGGCATATAAGAGCAAGTGAATTAGGGGTTTTCAAAATTTCTCCTAAGTTACACAATCTAAGATCACCAAAATTTCTAATATGCAGAGGCTAAAATCCAATTTCCAATTCACTGAATTAAGTTAATAATCAAGCAGAAGCTAAATAAATAATAATGCAAATAATATAAATAATCAAAATAACTTGTAAATAAATAAAGAATAAGGGAAGAGAAAACAACCAGTGATTTATCCTGATTTGAAGACGTTCACTTTCTCTTACATCTAGTCCCCAACAAACCTTGATGAGATTTTAACTATAACATTAAAAATACAATGTTAGTTTACAAACCCTTTTTTAAGGCTTAAGGATAACTTTTCTCTCCTTTTCAATGACTAAACGATAACCAATCTCTTTTTTTTTTTCTAGGTTTAAGAATAACCTCTCTAACTCTCCTTTTTCTAAGGCTTAAGGATAACTCTCAATGCTCTCTTCTTTTTAACAAGGCTTAAGAATAATCCCTTATCAAAATTTACTCTTAATTTTTCTTCTTCACAAACCCACTTCTCACAAAAATACCTTATAAAACTTGTCACTATTAACTTACCAAAGTTTATTAGGGCTCTCTACACTTATGTATGAAATATAACACGTAAACACACAACTTTCCTAACACTTACACAAACTCACAAAAAATTTCACAAAAAAACCTATAACTAGCCTTATAATTGCTTAAATCTTTTGTAAAGATGTTTCATACACTTCTTAGATGATAAAAACACTCATAAAACACCTATTTATAGCACAAAATCGGGTTCCTAGTTGTTTATGATCGTTGCCCAATGTTTATTAGCATTAAAGGTCATTTACTCATTCTTACCATTGGTTTCTAGCTGTTGGATCAAGATCTTCACTTTGACTAGTGGATCAATGCCTCTACTAGTCGACCAGTCACACTAGTTGACTCCCTTTCTTTAGACTGGTTTTTTGGCCAAAAACAAATCAAATTCATTCCAAAATAACTATTAACTCATTCATACACATTATAATACATTCCAACCACCATCAAGCACAAATTAACTCCATTTTACAAAATTCAACTCAATTACACAAATTATCACAATCATATTAACCAAATTTACTAACTTTCCTTAACAACTTATCTTAGTAATTTCAACTTCATGTTTTTACTCAATCATACACATTACCACATGAACCTACTACTACATTTTTCACATTCATTAATCAATCTACACAAGGCACAAGTCTTATCAATATTCAATTCACATATTCACTAACCATTTAATCTAATCATCAATTGACCCATACATACTTACATCAATTCAACACCAAAACCAACTTCGTCCATCAAGAGGATATTTACTCACAACAATCACATAGAAATCCTCTTGATTATGCATCTTATATACAAATCATTAAACATGAATACAATATGCATGATGTGAGCCCTTAGACACTATGATAAGACCAAAAAATAATTACATAAAAACTCACTCATAACAACCTATCAAATTCTACTCCTATCTTCTATCTTTAACTTCAAGTTCACCTCCAATGCTCTTCTTTCTATCATGTTGGTCTTCTCTCCACATAAATGGATAAATACTTTAAATCATGTTCTTCAAGTCTATAGCTTTACATACATACATCTTCAAGATACGTTTCTCCCAAACCTATCTTAAATACATCAAACTTTATAAATACATTGGTAAAATAGTTTTGTTATCATCAAATCAAAGGTGAAACCATCATTTGGTTCAATAATCTCTTTCTTTTTAATGATGAAAAGCCATGTAATATTAGAAATACACAATAAGAAAACTATATATATAAACCATATACAATCTAAACAATTTTACTACCCCTTTCTAATATCACACCTCATTTTCTTCCTTTTTTGTAATCATATAAAAAAATATTTTAAAGGTTATAGCACTCCAATACTAATATAAGGTTTACATGTGAAAATAATCACACATCTTCTCATCTTATATATCAAAATACTTTCCTAAGGACACTCATGAATTTTTAAACTTCATTTGAAAATTTTTTCTCAACATTGCTTTCTTTTAATAAAACATAATATGAAAAACTTAATCAAGCTAAAAATACCATTTCATAAAAACTCAAAGAGAGACATCATCAACCAAATCTTATTTAAAAACAATATAACAAAAAATGACTTCAATTAATGTCAACACATGAGTAAATCACATATATTTGTTGCCAAACCTGTTGAAAAGAGATTTTTCTATACCAATTATTAAGACGAGACTTGATACCAATTGTTGATATTGCTCACAACAGATACCAACTTTCCAAAAAGTTAAGATAATCTATATCAATTATTGATGCCAATTGTTGGAAAATGACTTGTTGATAACAATTATAACAAAACAAGTCGAAGATAATCATCAATAGTTAATCGCTCTTAAATCATCAAATAGTATAATTAACAAACATCACTTACTGATTCCAGTAAGGTAACTCCCCCTTTTTACATAATTGAAGGCAATGAATCAACCAAAAAATCAAATTTAAAAGGAATTTAAAGATAATTAATACCACATAATCATTATACAAAGGATGTAAATCATCACATGAAACAACTAATCCATTTTAAACACAACTATAAACGTTGCTTCAAAATCACAATATTTTTCATAAAAGTATCAAACTTCCAATTTGTGATTAGCTCCCCCTTAAGTTAATCAAAATTATGTCACATTTTAAAAAATTCACAATGTTAAAATTTTAACCAACTAAAAATTTCAACATTCTATGAATCCTCCTCGATTAATGCATTATCATTTTAAAAAATTAGAAACTTTCATACAAGATACTAAACATATGAAGAGACTTTTAACTACATATAAAAAAACATAAATGCAATGCAACTCTCCCTAAGTTGAACATAACCTAACACTAAAATATTTTAAATTACTAAAGCATTAAATTCCTCTCCTAAATTTATGCATTATCACAATTTAAAATTTATTTAATAAGAAGTAAGCACATGAAAGGGATAAACATGCCAAATGCACATTAAATATCATAATCTAATAATATCATCAAACTTCCCTTTTCACAAAGATTTCTAAAAACGTGAATTACTTTCTCACCTTTTTAAAAGCACTCAATGCACAAGTTTTAACAGATGTCAAATTCTTGATATTGAAAAATCAAATATGCATCTCAGAAATCAAATATCATACTCCCCCTAGGTAGTATGGTCCAACAATTTTCAATCATAAAAAATTCTAATGACATGATCAAATATCATCATAGATTATCTAAAATCTAAATGTCATGTCATAACCTTTTTAAAGACATACCTTAGGAGATTTAAATACTTACAAAATGCAAGATGTATAATATTAATAATGCAGTATCAGCTTTTCAAGCTTTTTATAAAATCAATATGTTGAGGCAATTTATCAAGATCAAAATCATTAAAAAAAAATTTGTTAAAATCCTCCATGAAAAATATCAGAGCTCCCCCTTAATTAAAGGAATACTTTAAAAAACATGCAATTGCAAATTTTAAAGCATGAGAGGGATTAAAAATTAACAATTAACAATGAAATATGCAACGATGCTTCTACATGCTCCCTTATCTAACATTTAGTCATACAGAACATATCAAACAATCACTTAAATTGTTTAAATGCATCAAGAAACTTAAAAAATGTATTAATGCACTTTCTTACACAACTTCTAATGTAAAAATATCTTAAAATAATCAACATATCAAGCCTATACCAAGTGCATTCATCAATCCATGCTTACAAAATTTTTTGATTTTCCTAATCATGAAAATTTTAAACATATCATGACCTCAAATTGATCAAATCATCAAGCATCCATTAAGAACATTTATTAAGAAAAAGATGTACAATAATTTGTTTCTTATAATAACTTAAGCATGATTTTAAACATTCAAAGCATTCAAATAGGCAAGCATCGCTCAAATCATATAAGTTTGTTTAAAAGAATATAGAAACAAGGTCAAGGTGTACCTCCCTTTTATGCCGTATCACCAACTTCTTCTTAATTTATTCACCTTCTTGATTCAACAAAGTGTGTTGGTGATTTTCCTCTTCTTTTGCTTTTGGAGATACCATTGAAAATCTATAAAAAAAATTTAATTAGTCTTCGATACCCATATCATCTTAGGTCATTGATGATTAGTTGTATACCTATTATGACCATATGACAAAACATTCACATTCTTATATCTATCATAGTAAAAATGTTCCATGTGACAAACATCTATAGTGTTGAAAAAACAAAGGTGTAAAAATATAATCTATATGCATATCTATGGTCATACCTAGATCTTGAGTCATTAAAACTTCTTGGTGTATCATAAAAAAGACAATGAGACCTAATGTTGTTTCTAGATGACTCATCTTTCACGTCTTGGATTTTTTTAGTGCCCTCATACTTTGCCTCTAATCTATATAATATCTCATTAGTGGATGTACAAAACTTGATCAAACGTATTCCTAGCTAGTGCATAACGCAAAATGTTTAACGCTTTATTGTTTGAAGACACTAGTTCCATATCCTTATTGTCCCATTCTTTTTCTATCTTAGGAACTAATTTTCCATTTACTAATTTTATAAGGACTTGGGGAATTTTTATAACTATGTTCCATAAGTATACATTCTTACCTATTATAAAGAATTTAATTCTATTTTTCGAAACTAAAAAGTTATCTTCATCAAATAAGTGGGTACATCTATGTAATCTCCTAAAAGTGCTATATATCTTTACTCACTAATTTTCTATAATGATTTTAATATGAGACCTACGATTTTATACTAATTGATAGTTCTTATAACACCTAAAAGGGGGTGAATCAATAGTTTTCCAAATTTCTTCTAAGTTATACAATATAAGGTCATTAAAAATTTTAATATATGGAAACTAAAATTCAATTTCTAATTCATCAAATTAAATTAATAATCAAGAGAAACCTAAATAAACAATAATTCAAAAAATTAAAACAATTTGTAAATAAATAAAGAAGAAGGAAAGAGAAGACAATAACTAATTTATCCTGATTCAGAGATATCCACTTTTTCCTACATCTAGTTATTAATAAATATTGGTGAGATTTTCATTATAATAACAAAAATGTAATGTTAGTTTATAAATCTTTTTTCAAGGCTTAAGGATAATCTTTATGTCCTTTTTAATGGTTAAAGGATAACTACTCGCTTCTTTTTTTAAGCTTAATTATAACCACTTAAGAATACTCTCTTCTTTTTTACAAGTAGCAAGAATAACCCCTCAACAAATTTTACTCTCAAATTTTCTTCTTCACAAGCCTACTTCTCATAAAAATACCTTAACAATTTGTCACTCTTAACTCACTAAAGTATATAAGGACTCACTTTACACTTGTGTATGAAATATAACATATAAACACATAACTTTCTCAACACTTATTAAAACTCACATAAAACTTCACAGTAAACTTATAAATAACCTTATAATTGTTCAAATCCTTTTTATGGATATTTCATATACTTCTTGGATGACAAAGCACTCACAAAACACCTATTTATAACCTAAAATCGACCTCTAGCTATTTATGATCTTTGCTTAATGTTTATTAGCATTAAAGGTCATTTACTCTTTCTTATCAATGATTTCTATCTGTTAAAGCACGATCTTCATTTAGATTGGTGCACCAGTGCATCCACTAGTCGACCAATCCTTACTTTAGATTGATTTTTCGAACAAAAACACACCAAATTCAATCCAAGTCAGCTCTTAACTCATTCATAAACATTAAAACACATTCCAAACATCATTAAAGACATCTTAACCCTATTTTACAAAATTCAACTCAATTACATAAATTAACACAATCTTATTAACCTAATTTACTAATTTTTTCTTAATAATTTATATTACTAATTTCAACTTTATCTTTTTACTCAATTATACACATTACCACATTAACCTGTAACTTTATTTATCACATTCATTAATCAATCCATGCAAGGAACAAGTATTATCCATATTCAATTCAAATATTCACTAACCATTTAACCTACTCATCCATTTATTCATACATACTCACGTTAATTCAGCATTAAAACTAATTTTATCCATCAACAGGATATTCACACATAAAAATCATATAGAAATCCTTTTGATCAAGCATTACATTTGTAATTCACTAAACTTGAATGGAATATATATGATTTGAGCCCTTATACACTATGATAATACCAAGAAGAGACTTACATAAAAACTCACCCATAACAACCTATCAAATTCTACTCTTGAAATTGATTTTCTATCTTCAGCTTAAAATTCAATTCCAATGCTCTTCTTTCCATCATCTTAGTCTTTTCTCCATAAAATTCAATGCAACAATAATTTAATCCATGTTCTTCAACTCTAAGGCTCAACATACATGCATCTTTATGATGTGTTTCCCCCAAACTTATCTTAAACACATCAAATTCCACAATACATTAGTAAATTAGTTTTGTCACCATCAAAATAAAGGTAAAACCCTCCCTTGATTCAATACTATCTAATGCATAAAATAGAATATGCACAACATTGCAATTAAGTTGAATGAGTGTTTTATCATTTCACTCCACTCATGTATATTATTTGGTACCTTAGTCTCTTACTTTTTCTACAATTTTTTGTTATTAGGATGTAAGGACCATTCATTATAATTTCCTAAATGATAAAAATGCAATTCAATCAGTATTACTTGAACACCTTAAAGATCTAAGGTTCAACTAACATACTATAAAGAAATAAATGAAAAAATCCCAAACAAACCTTACGTTCACAAAAACTTAACTTAAATTGCTAAAACCTCTCTTAAAATACTTTAACCATTCACCCAATTCATATAACTTCACTTCGTATACTTGAATACTCTCTTATATACAATTGGATACATCAGCAACACTTTATAAAACTTATTTATAAGTCTATAAACATGAATTATCTATTTAAAGCCATTAGGATAAACTAATCCATAAAATCTACTCATTAGAAACTAGCTATTAGATAGCTATCACGACCAATAATTAACCAATGTATTAGTTGACTACTCAATCATACTGGTTGATCAATGCTATAATTTCACCTCCATTAGTAGACCACTTCCTAACTTTGGTTAACCAATCTCAAATATTAGTCGATCACTCCTCCTAAAAATAGTTTTAAAACACTTTTCTATGTTATTCAAAGTTCTAAAACTCAATCTTTTGAAAATTATTTGACTAAAAAACATTTAAAAAGTTCTTAGAAATATTTTAATACATCAAGATAAAGTTTTTTAAAAATTTCCACTTCATTATATACCACTATATGCAATAAATCTAAATGTCAATGATTATATAATACTTAATCCCTTAATTTGTTGAAGTACTCAAATAAGACTTATACAATCTATACTTACAAAAATCAACCTATATACTAGCTTAATTGCTCTTGATGTTGATCCTCAATTTGCTTATGTCAATTCCCAATTTTCACTTAAATACCTCTTCCATATATCTATCTTTCTAGAAGTTTTCAACAAAAACAAATCATTACCAATAAATGTGTTTTGTGATCATCAAAACATATATTAGAACCTTTTGTAATTCCACTATATGTGTGGATATAAAGGCAAATTTGTAGAACTTGATGAGAAATTGAAAGGCAATTTTTCTATTGGAGACTTGTAAAAATGCAAATAGAAGTAAAATTTACAATTCTCACTTCTTCAAAAAATGGTAGTCACAAGTTAGTCATTAATGTTTACCATGTGCCTAAATTAAAAATTAATATTTTAAGTTTAGGCCTACTTCTTAAAAGGGGAATGAATTTTTCGTGAAAAATAGATTTATTTTTATTTGAAATCAAAATTTTAATTTGATTGCTAAGGTAGCTATGTCAAAGAATAAGATGTTCAAATTGAATATAAAAAAAATAAAATGTTTAAAAAATGATATGCAAGATGAAGCATGCCATTGGCATATGAGATTTGTCTGTTTAAAATTTGGATCCCTTAAGGTTATGGTAGGAAAGAAGATGGTAAAAGGGATGCCCTTAATCGACCATTCTAATTAATTGTGTAAAGCATGTCTTTTTGGAGTGGCGAAGACAAAAAATAGAATCATCCTTAATATGTAAAGATGCATATTGAAGGCCAAAAATATGCCTATGGAGTTATGAGTTGACGCTATTTCTTATGTAGTATATTTTTCTAACCACTCTCTAATATCGAGTTTCAAAATTAAACCTATTTATTATTTTCAAGTTTTTAAAAGTATTGCGTATGCTCAAGTGTCATATTAAGAAAGATTTAAGCTTGACAATCAAATTTTTTATACATGTCCTTATTAGATACAGTTCAGGCTCCAAAATTCTACAAATTGTATAATAAAAAAATGGCTTAGTGATAATAAGTCGAGACGTTGAATTTAATGAAAAGGTTATATGGAATTAGGTGGCATATGGAGAAGACTTTCATTCTATTCTATATTTTGGAGAAGAAGAATAAGAGACATGGTTTTTATATAAGAAACAAATCAACCTCCTTTACTACTTCCATTACATGGTAAAAATTTTTTCAAGTGATAAACTGAGAAAAATGAAAGATATACGACATATTTATGCAAGATTTATTGAAGTTATTCTTGATAGTTATGAATGGTATTGTCTTCTTATAGAAAGTGAGCCATTAAATTTTGAACAAGCTACACAAGATGAAAGTTGAAGACAAGCCATGGATAAGGAAATAGAGGTAATTAAAAAGAACAATACTCGAGAATTAACAACTCTTCTTAACAGTCATGAAGCCATTGAAATCAAATGGGTATATAAGGTAAAGAAGAATACTAATGGAGAGATAAGGAAACATAAAAGTAAGGCTTGGTATCAAAGTATAAAAGAAAAAGTATAGAGTTAAATATGAAGAAGTTTTTACGCCTATTACTCAAATAGAATCTATTCATTTACTCATTTCTTTGAAAGGTCAAATGAGAGGCCTTCCTTAATGGTTATCTTAAAGAAGAGGTATATATTGAACAATCATTAGGATATACGGTCTATGGACATGAAGGAAAGTTTTAAGAATGGAGAAAGTTTGTATGGTTTGAAGTAAGCACTAAGCACATGGAATTACCGTATCAATAAATTTTTTCCATAGCAATGGGTTCATTTGCTATCTTAATAAATAAGCTTTTTACATTAAAATTCATGATAATGGATATATTTTTCTTGTTTGTCTTTTATAGGGATGATCTTACATCATACTACTCAGGCCTAGAGGTAAGGCAAATAAAGAAAGGCATATTCACTTCTCAAGAAGGCTAACAAAGGAGGTCTTAAAGAAGCTATTTGATTGTAATTCCATCAACACACCTACATAAATTGAAGTAAAGTTATCAAAGTTTAAAGATAAAGAAAAGGAAAATCCAACTTTTTTAAATATTTATGGAAATTTTGAGATATTTAATTTATATAAGTTCCAATATCCTTTATTCAATTGAAGTAATGAGTTCCTTCCTCAACTCACATGAAAGTTGTTAAGAGAAATCTTCCTAAATGATACATTTGGCTTTGGGTTATTTTATTCCTTTTTAAATAATTTAAAGCTTGTGGGATTTTATGAGAGTGATTTGATAGGAGATGTTGATAATAGAAATAGTAACACTATTTTTAATTATTAATTCATAATTGTGATATCTCTTAGAGTTCAAAGAAACGACCTATTATTACACCTTCAACTTGTGAGTCTAAGTATGTGACAACAATTTTGTATACTTGTCATACTTTTTGTCTTAAAATTTGATGAAGGAACTTCATTTTACTTAAGAAGATACTACAAAAATTTACATTGATAACAAGTATGCATAAGCACTTGCTAAGGGCCCGTTTGAAAAGGTTTTGGTTTTTGGATTTGGTTTTCAGATTTTCTAAACACAAAAATCAATAAAGAACATCATAGAAATAGAAAAAAAAAACACTCTAATACAACACAGAAATCAAGACAGACAACAAAAAAATCTATAAAAATACACAAAACCCAATACAAAAATATAACATCCACAACTAAAAACCACAACCAAAAACTCAATCAAACAACTCCTAAGAATCTAATGTTTCGTGATCACAGTAAGCATATAGATATAAGGTATCGTTTCATTATATAATAAAGAAAACCATATTCTCGATTTTTAATCTTTAAATGATTTTTAAATTAAGTCTTATAACTTAAAATTTTCTATTTAAGTCCTATATCTTTGTATTTGACACCAATCTAGTCCCTCTGTCAGAGTGTATTAATGAAAGTCTTACGTGGAAAACACATAATAGTCATGTAGGTAACTCAAAAAATCAAAAGGACTGAATTGATATCAAACGTAAATTTTGAAGTTATAAGACTTAATTGGAAAATTAGTTAAAGATTAAGGACTGAGATGTAAAAGAAGAGAGGGAACACATTTGGCATCAGTAATTAATATTTTATAGAATCAGATATAAGAATATTTATTTTAATATGAAGAAGAGTATTTGAGAGTAATTTTAACAGTAAATCATTAATATAAGAAAACTTGACATTAAAATGATACTAAAATTTAGAAAAAGTTGGCTTAAATTTACAATCATCATAAGGTAGGACCTTATTCCTAAAAATAATAATTCTTGTTTTAATGAGTTAATTTAGCGAATCAAAACTTAGAAATATATTACAGTTAAGGATTACAAATCTAAGAAAATATCTTATGAACTTAATCATAAAAATTGAGATATTTATTCCTATCTTAAAGAGAATTCAAAATTATTTTGAAAGAAAGTAGACAAATAACCATAACTTTTTTTTCCTTATATAGTAGGAAAATTAGATTTTTTCTTAATATAAAAATTAAACATAAATCAATATTAAATTTTAAATTTTACTATAATTATAATTTAATCCTAATAAAATAAAATATTATATTTTTGATCCTTGAATTATCTCGAATTTGATAATTAAATATAATTTAATTAAAAATTTCTCTTTTATTAGAGCTTTATGTATATCTCTTTAGATTTCTAATATGTTTGTAATGATTATAATTTATAATTTTAATTTATAATAATAATAAGATAAATTAAAATATCTTTTAAAATGTCTTTAGTTTTCTAATTAAATAATTTATAATCACAAATCGAGATTGACACTTAATGACATGTGATGATCATCCAAAGTCAAAGTCACTTGACTTAATTTATTCATACATAGTTATAACGTATAACTTAATCCTTTCATTATCTAATATTCTAATAAAAAATAAAATACAGAT
>JAOXYD010026744.1:0-14337 GCA_028565735.1 Pinacopodium congolense | reverse complement strand
TGAGTTGAACTGGATTGAGTTGAAAAGGGTCAGACAAACAAATTAAATAGGTCAAACCAGTTAAATTAATGAATTAAACTGGGTTGAACCGGTCAAATTGATCGATCCGACCCCTAACCCTCTGATTTATATATATAAAGGTTTTAAAAAAACGAACCAATAAATCAACTAGTTCCAAATTAACCGAGTTGAACCGACCGGTCCGGTCCGATTTCTCAAACATTGTTATTAACGCTTAAACCTTAAAAGTTATAGAAGGATTATGTAAACATTGAAAGGCTTTATGGCCTGTAGCTGATGTTTAATTGTTTGAAATGTCCATTATTTTAATACACTAGAAGCTGAAATTTGAAATGCACATTAGAGTTATCAACATGGTAGAGGCATTTTATTAAACATTTACTATGCATTAATTAAAACAAAGGCTATATTTGTTAACCATTTTTTTTTTGGTTTTTTTAAAACATAGAAATTGCAAAAAAAAAAAAATAATAACACACAAATAAAACTTATAAATTGAAAAATAGCACAGAAACCTAAAAAATTTATAAAAATCAATGAGAATACATAAAAGCATAAAAAAAGAAATGGAAAGCTAAACCAAACAAACTCTAAACAAATGGAGGTTGTCATTGAAAAAAAAAGGAACACCGCCAATATATGAGTGGCAAGTGTCTATACTAATAAGAGCCTCACTACTACTAGTAAACTGGTAATGAAGCTCCTTTTATTAGTTACAAAGGTGGCTTTGCCAAATTTGTGGTCTTTGGTGATTAACGCCATGGGATGATGGCCAATAGAGACAATGCAAGTGATGAGGCAATTGGTCACCAAAGTATTAGGTAGTAGAGGGAGAAGAAACAAAGAAATGACACATAGAGAAAAGAAAAGGAAAAAAAAATCAAAAGTGAGTTGAGGAAGAAGAGGAATGTATATTGCACAAATCTTATTTGAGGAGCACCATAGATGTTAACAAGTTAACTAGACTTAACTTCTCGAACCGACTATGTAATTTGAGAATTGTTCTTAGGTAAGAAAAAAGTTATATGTTCTTGATGTTGCAATTCATCCTGAGTCTGAACAAGATGCGACTAATGATATCTGGAAGAGATATTAATGCCATCTTGACAAGTATTTAAAAAAAAACATCATATTAACAAGCAATCTACATGTATGATGTTAATCTTAAACTTTAAAGGCAGCATGAGAATATAGACATAAAGACTATGATTAGGCATTTTTAGTAGTTGTTTGGTGCACAAAGTCCAGTGGAGAAGTTTGCGACTTCTCAAGCTTTATAGTAATGTAAGATGGCTCCTAGATTTTTAATAGAGTTACATGTACTGAAGATGATTGGCTATATTGGATAATTAACTTAATTAGGTTATGTCATGAATCATAAGTTTAATATTGATTTCATGCTCCAATCTTTTACCTCATGCTACTCATAGTTCATTATGAACTTTCATATGAACTAAAAAGATGTTATGTTTTCGAAACTATTCATATGTTTAAGATTGCTAAGGGATGCCTTAAGAAAGAATATAGTTTTGTTCCTACTATTAGTTCTTCTGAGAATAAGAGTAAAACTCTTAAAAAGAACAAGAACAAGAAACAAAAGGCTTTTGTTAAAGAAGTAAAGCCAATGGGTGGTGTCAAAAAGAAGAATGATGAGGGTATCTACTTCTATTATGGAGTAACTGGATACTAAAAGAGGAATTGTAAGACTTATCTTACAAGTTTGATGGGAAAGAGATTCAAAGTAACTTCATCATCAGGCATGTTTATAAGTGAAATTAATATTTCTACTTTTATTTCATAATCCTGAGTAGTAGATATCGATTATGATTCTTATGTTTAAAATAATGTACAGGTGCTAATAGAGAGTAGATCATTAAGGAAAGGTAAAGTAGAATTACGAGTTGGCAATGGAGAAATAGTTACAACATTAGTTGTAGGAACTTATAGTTTATCTTTGTCTTTAGGTATTATACCATAACTTAATAAATGTTATTATATTTTAGTTATTATAAGAAACATCTTTTTTATTCCTTATTTAGACATCAATGGATTTGTTTTTATAACTAAAATTAAAAGTTTTTATTTTTATAAAAATAATATTTATTATGGATTTGGTTTACTTATAAATGGTTTGTATGAATTAGATCTTGAAAGACCTATTTTCAATATACATAATGAGAAAACAAAATTAAGTGAATGAAATCCATTTTATTTACAAAATTATAAGTTAGGTCATATCAGTGAAACTTGAATCACAAAATTACATAAAGAAGGATATTTGAATGCTTTTAATTACGGATCATATGAAATATATGAATCTTGTTTGTTAGCTAAAATGACTAAATTACTGTTTAGTAGAAAGGGATAATGTGCCAGTGAGATATTAAAGCTTATATATTTAGATATATGTGGCATTATATTTACTCAAGTTAGAGCTGGATATATCTATTTCATTACATTCACAGATGATCATTCTATATATAGTCATGTGTACTTAATCAAATTTGAATCATTTGAAAAGTTTAAAGAATTAAATTTGAAGGTAGTGAAAGAAACTGGTAAGAGTATTAAGATACTTAAATCTATTCAAAGTGGCAAGTACTTAGACTATGAGTTTCTTAATTACTTAAAAAGATAATAGGATTCTTTCACAATGAATTCCGCTCAAAACTCTATAACATAATAGAGTGTTTAAAAGAGAAAACCATATTTTATTAGATATGTTATATTTCATGATATATTAGAAAGTTCTTCTGATTTCATTTCACAGAGATGTCCTCAAAACTACCGCTTACCTTCTAAGTAAAGTTTCATCCAAATTAGTTGACAGGATTTTATATGAAAGATGGATTTGTAATAATCTAAAATTATCACACCTAAAGATTTGAGGATGTGATGTTTATATGAAGCATTTAATATCTGATAAGCTTCAAGCTAAGTAAGATAAGTGCGATTTTTTAGGGTATCTAAAAGAGAGTTTTAGATATCAATTTTACTATTCTTTTAAATAAAAGGTATTTATCTTAAAACATGTAACATTTTTAGAAAGAGTTTATCTTTAAGCAAGTAGTGGGAATCAAATAAAATTTAGAGAAATTTAATAATAATAAACCATATCTAAATGGAATGAAAACCTCAATTTGATAAATCAAATATATAATCAATTGTTTAAGAGACATAATTTGTGACGTTATAATAAGATACGCCATCCTCCTATTAAATTGAGTCTATTTATTAAAAATAAGAGTGATAATGTTTCACTCATAGATGATAAGTATACTAATTTTAATGATGCAATGTCTGACATTGATTCTTTAAAATGATATGAAACCATGAAATTTGAAATGAAATCCATTTACGTTAATCAAGTATGTTTGGTAGATATATCTGAAGGAATTGTACTTATTAGATACCTTTGTTTTTTAAAGAGAAAATTGATATTGATGATATTCTATATATGTATAAAGCATGGATAGTGGCAACAGATTACAAACAAAAATAAGGAGTTGATTTTGATAATATATTTTCACCAATAGCAATGCTTAAGTTTATAAGGATTTTATTGGCTATAATTGCATACCATGATTATGAAATTTGGAAAATGACTATCAAAATAACATTTCTTAATAGGGATTTGCTTGAAGATGTGTACATGACACAACTTAAAATTTTATATTTTAAAAAATATCCTAATCGTGTATGCAAGTTGCAAAAGTCTATTTATAGACTAAAGCAATTGTCATGGAGTTGGAACATCTATTTTAATGAGATAATCAAAGAGTTTAATTTTACTAAAAATTTAGATGAGCCTTGCATTTGTAAGAAGATTAATGGTAGTGAAATTATTTTTCTAATACTTTATATAAATGACATATTGCTCATTAGAAACGATATTCTTATGCTCCAATTTGCAAAGATATGATTATCTATGAAATTTTCCATGGAAGAAATGGGAGACGTAGTCTATACTTGAAAATAAGGATATATAAAGATAGATCAAAGATATTGCTTAATTTATCCCAATCGACGTAAATAAATAAAGTGCTAAATAATTTTAACATGGAGAATTTCAAGAGAGGGTTCTTATCCATATCACATGAAATTTCTTTCTCTAAAAGTATGCATCTTAAGACATAAGAAGTAAGAAATAAAGTGAATTATCTTTTATGTGTTTTCTCTATTAAATGAATCATGTATGCGATATTATGTATAAGATTATATGTTCTTTATATTTTAAGTATAATGTTGTTGGTTGGTTTAGTCTAAATTATCTTAATTAATTATCTAATTAAATAATTAAAGCACACTTTCTTCAATCAATGTCAAAACCAACAATTACGGTAAGTATACCGGTCAAGAAGTAATAAAGTGGAGTATTTTTATGATTTTGAAATATCTAACCCATAAGAAAAGTCAGTGACTACTAAGCCACTCGAATTATAATTATCTAAAGAGTTCAAGATTGCTAAATTAAGAGTTTAGAATTACTAAATTAACTTAAAGACAACTAAGTTAACCTAAAAACTTCCAAACTTTGTAATTGATTCCAAATTGCTTTAAGAATTACAAAAATTGACTAATTAGCTAAGGATTAGGTTTTAAATGGATAAATTGAGTTATGAAAAGAATTGGAAAGACTTATCTAGGGTCTTTACTAAATCAAGACAAAGGTATAGTTAAAACAATACCTTATCTTTAATTATCCTAAATTGAAGTTTGGACATTTATCAATTTTAAGTATTAGGTTTAAAGTTTAAGAAGTTCTAATCCTAAAATTTGTATTCTAAGATTAGTACCCTCATGATTAATAAAATTTTGGTCATTCATTGATTAAAATCATGTTGTTTAATGATTTTTCCAATTATTAAAGTATATTTCTTTAATCTCTAATCATTTATTAACTTCATCTTAAATGGCCAATTTAAGATAGGCTATAAGAACTCAAAATAATCAAATATTAACATTCAAGATGTTATAGAAACTCAATCAATCATTTAAGAACCTTTCCTTAGTAAAAAATTAGATTAAGCAAGTATATATAACATAGAACAACAAGATTTAAAGCTAAATATCATGTTCTTACAATATATGTAAATAAATGGATAGAAACAAATGATTAAAGGGGTTTAGATTTCACCAAATAATGTTCCAAAGTGATATACATCATTTAATCAACTTAACAAACTCTAGAAATCCTTACATATAACCTGAACTAACCATAAACAAAGTTAGAAAAGAAATTGAAGTGAAAAACCTAACCTAGAGAAAGAAAGAAGAAAATCCTAAGCTAAATCTAAATTTTAGGTACTCTAATATAATATTAGTTGTGCAAATTTTAGTTCTTTGCATTCAATATGTCTTAGCTGCAAGTTGGTAGCAAGTGGCATAAGTTGCAGCCAATAAGGAGGAAGATCCAATTGGAAAATTCTCAATTGCTACTTAAATGGCCTTTGGAAAGAAGTTCAACAACATCGTTTTACTGTCATTATTTGATACTAAAAGCTAACTTAAATGCAAGTTGGCAAGAGTTAAATGGTAGGTGGATTCAAACCCACATTTAACTCCATTTTAACTCCAATTTTGATCCTTTTTTCAATTTTTCTCATTAATTGGTGAATAATCTGTAATATAAGCATTTCAAAACATAAATTCAATAATTTAACATCAAGATAGGGGTGATTTTACATTAAAAATAATAGAAAATCATATGAAATGAACTCTTACCAATTCCCCCACATTTAAGCATTTGATTTTTATTTAAGCAAATCAATCCATCATCAATTTTAAAACAACATATAGTCGTAGGAAAAAATAACCAATTCATCAAGCAAGATCATTGAAACCTTTCCTTAATCATTCAAATCATCAAGATGTCTTACGATTAATCAAGCATGTAAATTAACAAACAATTTAAATTAACTTCATATTCTTTCAAAGTTTAACCTAAATTACATAAGTCATTTTTAAATATAAAATGAACATTCCTAAAGCAAATGAATCATCTTTTAACCAAAATAACACTTTTTATTCATTAAGCACAATCATAAAATAATAATGTTAGCTTTTATGGCTTGGTTGAGAAGTCACTTAATCTTTTTACATGAAGATGAACATTTTGTTGTGAACATCCCTAGTTACTTAGTTAAGTCACCTTATCTCACTTGGCTACTAACACCACTCTTTATCTTTAACCAATTTGTTTAAAGCCAGAGAAGTGAATAATACAAAAAAACTTACTCACTTTTTCATTTTTAGTACTTTTTTTCATTTTTGATTTTAACTTTATACAAGATATGCAACTGGCTAAAAGAAATATACATTTTATACTTAGAAAATCATAATGCTCATTAAGTATCCATCATCCAAAATATGAAACCATAAAAGTTAAATGTTAATAAACATGATTAATTAAGAATATATCATCTTAAGTCATAAAAATAATTGAAATCAAAAGGAAAAATATTAATGATATGCATCAAAATCAATTTTTTTCACAAATGATAAATTATCTTGAAAACAATGATAAAATGATAAACTTGTGGATAATAAACATAATTATGAAACAATTTATCCCTCCCCCTCACTTAAACTGAATATTGTCCTCAATGTTCATAAAATTAATAAGAAAGCATAAAAAGGGAGAAAAGGGAACATAAATCACTCGGAATAATAATAATATCTTGTTTACTTGATGAAGTGAACATTGAAATTTGATCCTTAAATGCAGCAAACTGGAAAGGATAAATAGAACATGAAAGCACCATAAACGTAATGATAGAAACCATGCTCCACATGTAAAAATATCGCATCATCATACATCATGGAGTCTAAGTACATCAGAAGAACTCAAAATATATAAATAGCAGTTAAAATACAACTAAACCAAATAAAACTAAAAGAAACACTGAAAGAAAACACATTGAAAATAAATAAAAAAAGCATATGTCCATGAACAAAATATGTAATCCATCAACTACTAAACATTGGGACTCTGATCCTGGTGATCCTCTAGTCTCTCCTCTATCTGATGTGATCCATTAGAGAACCAAGTGAAAAAAAGCCAGTTCCTATATGACTCTCGATCCTCAATAATATAGTCATCTAATCACTGGAGGGTGGCTTAAAAGGTGGTGGTATATAAGATGAAGTATGATCATTTGGTAGTGGCCTATGAATACTTGGATTGACTTCAGAAGAAGCCTCCCTAATAACCTATTTAGGAGCTAGCTCAGGGGCAGGTGCTATAATATCAGCATCATCAGCATGCTTACCCTCCTAAAAAGGTAAAAAAATAGTTTTCCTCCACTCCCTTCTAACTCAATGCTATGACTAAAGCTTCAAAGTGGAGTAGCAATAAAGTTGATCGGATGGATTGTAACCTCGCCATCGAAAGAAACACTTACTACCTCAAATAATCTTATGAGCAAGCACTGAAAGTAGAAGTTCTTAGTGTGGCGAGTTAATTGAACTACATTCCTCATGCTTTGTAAAAATAAATCCATCCAAAGGCAATCCCTCTATGGCTCCTAATCTATGAAATATCTTGCATAAAAGATAGGTGTCGGTGAACCTAATCTCATTAAGACTACTCGTCCGAGGAGACACATTTGTACTAAACAATGCTAGGATGATACGATCTTGAATAGATAATTGATAAGTAGGGAAACCTCTCCCACCAGTGGACTAGTCAAACCTAGAAGAGCTCGAGCTTCAATAGTAAAAAAGAGGGATCAAAAGTAACTAAATCACCTCGAAGTCTATCAACCTTATCCCCTACATCAAGTACCCTTAAGAAAGTAGATAAAAATAATCTATTAAGGATAATTGGGGTATCTCACACTATAGAACGAATATTAAGAATCTCATGGTAGTTCTTCTTCTTTATGTTGATGAAGAAATCCTTGACCAACAATGGATAACTAAGACCTACGAGAGTTAATACTAGTAGCCATTGAAAGGCTCGGAAAAGAGGTGAAACATTAAAATCAGCCTCCATATTAGGCTCCTCGGACCTCTCGACTATGATTTCATTTTATATGCAATTCTCAAATCAGTCATAGTTCTCATGAGAAGTGAAACGATAACTGTCGAATGAAGGTCTCTTTCTCAAACTAGACACTCTAGAAGATTACTTAGGTGTCATTTGACTTGAAAAATTTTCAATAAATATATCACAAAAGTCATAAAATACTAAGAAAAGTTTAAAAAAAATTTGGCGAGGGTTGCTGAAATATTCTATTCATCGAACTATTCTTTAAATTCTAACAATAAAATTAGGTTGTAGAATTGATATTATTAGAAAGTTAAGGAAATTTGGAACACAATAACACCATTATCTAAAATCAATAAGGCTTAAAACACATGGAAAGTTGAAAATTTTACCCAGGGCATGAATAATGGATAACTGAAGAGTCTAGAGGATTTCTGGGCGATTATAGGAAATTTTGCTTAGTGATTTAATGGTATCAACTTGTAGAGAATGAAAAATGTGACAATTTAAGACTAAAACACATTATTTGTGTAATAAATTAGCGAGATATGGCTTCCAGAGTGAAAAAGAAGTGAGAAAAATGAAGAATAGGAATCGAAGCATGAAGAAGAAGAAATAAAAAAAGAAGGAAACTGCATTATTTTTGTCTATTTCACGAAGTTAAATGGTAGTTGCTAGGGACTTAAATGACGTCGTTTCAGTCTCATCGTTTAAGCATCCAAAAAAAGTAAAATGGAGGTTTAGAAAGGTTAAACCTCGCCATTTACGATACGCCGTTTAGCTCTCCAAAAAGCACTTTTAGGGGCAGAAAAATTACATCAAACTTCACCAAATTAATCTCAATTCAAGTCATAATAATTTTAGATGGATTAATCATAAAATTTAAACATGTATCAAATTGAAAAATATTGAAAACACACTAAAATTAATTAAACAAAGACCAAACTCACTTAAATGAAAGAATTAAACTTTAAAAAACTACTAAAACACTAAAATTAAAATTAAACTAACACACAAAAGGAAGCTAAAAGGGAAACAAACTAATCCTAAAGAAAACAAATAAAAGACACATATAATCAAGAGGCTTAACATATTACTAAAACAAAAGGACTTGCATACACACTAAAAGCAATTTAAAACAAAAGAAAAGAGTTTAAAAATACCCTAAATAAAATAAAATAAAACACACTAAGCTCTAAATAAGAATTCTAAAAAAAGGGCTTTCAAAAGAAAAACAAAATAAAATAAAAGAAACACACAAAAGACTAAAGAATTAACTTAGGAACACACTTTAAAAACACACTTAAAATTAAACCTAAGGCACATCAAATTAAAACAAAAGAGCTTAATTTCATGGATAGGTTGCCTCCCAAAAAGTGCTTCTTTAAGGTCGGTCTTTTAACTGGACCTTAAAGTTAAGGAATTTCCAGTATAAGTTTTAGTTCATCACTTAATCATTTAGTCAATTCTTTCCATATAAGCAAGCTAATAAACCAAGGGCTCTTATACCTCTAATTAGACTTCTAAATGAATTATAAATCTTACCCTTGATGAAAATCTAAGAAAAATACCTTTTCTTAGCAAAGAACCATGGTAAATAAGTAAGAATTACAACTTTAGACCTAGGAATAAAAGTTACAACACCTAGAAAATCTAAGCTTTCAAAGGGTACTTCACTTTCCTCATTCTTAACAATCATATCACAAACTTCAATTTCATTCTCCTTTTATTCAATTAGAAGCTTTTCCTCTTCATTAATGATGTTCTTATTATGCCTTTCATCAATTCCTTCATCTAGTGGAAATTCTAAGGCCCCTACATCATGTTCTTCTAAGTCTTGAATAGGTTGGTTAAAATGTCTAGTTAATTGAACCATAAGTTCATAAAGTGATTCATCACCTTCCAAGGCTTCTTTATAAGGTTCAAATGCTTCATGTTCAAGAACTTTTACGAGATATAGAGACTTATCAACTTCCACTTCATTGACTACTTGAAAAATTGAGTCATCACTCTCTAGAGCTTCTTTATAAGGATTAAAATTTTCAAATTGAAGAGCTTAGTTATGGTTTAAGTACTAATTAACCTCTGTATCATTCAATGCAAAGGGAATTGAAATTCTTGCACTCCACTAGCTAAATCAAAAGGTTCTGGCTCACTTGGTTTGGATTGAGTGGGTTCGGGAGGGTCAACGGGATAATTTTATCTAAGGGATTCTAGTAATTACTCCCTCTAATTTAGACAAGCGGATTTCATCTTAGTCATGGTGGGTTGATTTCTAGACAAACTTTGATTGAAAAAAATCACAAAATTGAGATCTAATATCATTTTGAAGCTCCTCTAGATAGGAAAAAGATGATGGTTGTTCATAATAAGGTGGGTTATGCCAAGGGTAATCATAATAATTCATTGAATTAGGGGTATGAGTTTTATTAAATTAATCATAATAGTCACTGTCCTAATAATTTTGCTTCAAACTTCAGGCTTTTACCCTGAACCCTTTTGCCAATAGTCATCTTGTCTCTACATCTTTTTGGTGACTAAATCTAGACATCAAAAGATGTTCTAACTGTCAGAAGATTCAGTTGTCAATCAATTTCCAACTAGCCAATTTAGTTACCTTAATTTTTAATGCAATTAATGTATTTTATATACTTTCCTACTTAAATAGTCATACTTAAATTAAAGGAGCTGACATTTGTATATTTCTTATTTAGGTAGGGCTTCTGGCTTATATATGTAGACAATCTTTTCTCTAATAAGCCACAAGTTTAATCACTTAAAATCCTCTATATTTGACATGGTATCAGAGCCCTTGACCTTTACATAGCCATATTTCAGTTTTTTTGTCCCAGCTTCTAGTTCATGGTTCCTAGTTCTTTAGCGGCATCATTTCTTCAAACAAGGAGTCCTTCTTGGTTCATTTTAATGAAAAAAAAAAAACTCAGCCTAGGTATTCCACTTCAAGATATATGTCAAAGGAAGAGATCTATGGGGTCATGTTGATGGTAACAAACTTTCTTCTAAGCAAGGTATAGATCAATATGCCAAGTGGGAGGTCACAAATGCATAAATCATGGCATGGATTATAGGATCCATAGAACCTAACATTTTTTTTATATCTCTAACCCTCCAAGACTATAGTTGAGATGTGGAATTACCTTAAGAAAATCTATAGCTAGCAAAATGCGAATCGTAGATTCCAACTTGGGCATGAATTACCCATAATTCATCAAGATAATCTTTCTATTTCTGATTTTTACTCTAGCTTTATAAGTCTTTGAGTTAAATATACTGATATAATCTATACTACCTTACCTATTGAAGGTCTTGCTGTTATCTAATCTATTCATGAAATTGTAAAAAGGGGTCAATTTCTTATGAAATTGAGATTTGAATTTGAGGGTACAATCCAATCCTATTAACAGAGATTATGTTCCCTCCTTAGATATATGCCTTAATGATCTACTATGAGAAGAATAACGAATTCTCACTCAAGTAGGCATGGAACAACAAAAATCCACATTAGTTCCAATATCTTATGCAATATAAGGGAAGCTAAGAGGTAAGGACATGATGGTTGTTCAATGTTTTTATTGTAAAATATTTGGTCATTATGCCTCGAATTGTCCCAAAAAATTATGCAATTATTGTAAAAGAGATGGTCATATTATCAACGAATGCCTAATTTGACCTCCTAAGAAATCGAAAAAAACATTTATTGCCTCGGTTAGCTCTTCTAATACTGGTGGTTTAGCGGATGCAGCCTCGTCAACATAAAATGTTCCTACTCCTACTCAAACCTTAACACCTAAGATGGTACAAGTGTTTCTTTTGCATTCTCCACCTTAGGAGCCTCAGTTAAACCCTTATCTACTTCATCCACTTAGTTTTTGTGATTTTGGGGCCTCCAATCATATGGCAAATAATGATCAAATCCTAACCAATGTAAAGAAATATTCTAAAAACCTTGAAATCCATACTATAGATGGCAATTTATTACCCATTACAACCATTGCTAATATTTCTCCTTCTTTAATTTATGTTTTTGTCTCTCCAAGCCTTGCCACTAACCTTTTTTTTATTGGCCAGTTAGTTGACAATAACTGTACAGTAAAATTTTTAAATTTTAGTTATATTATGCAAGATCAACAGTTAGGAAAGATGATTGCAAGGGGGCCTAAAGTAGGACATATTTTTCCTCTTTATTTTTGTTTATCACTCTGTCTTTCATTTTCTTTTATCACTTGTGATCTCTCTCATATATATTATAGAGCATGGCACAAACATGTTATACATCCAAACTCTAGTGTACTCTATACTTTACTAAATTCTGGTTTACTTGTGAATAAAAAGCATGTTTTTATTGATGATGTTCCATTTGATTGTGACTCTTGTAAACTTAGTAACAGTAAATCTTTGTCATTTCCTACTTATATACCCAATCCTGTTCAACCTTTTGAAATGATACATAGTGATTTATGGGGTATGATACCAATTATATCTCATACTAATTACAAATACTTTGTTACTTTTATCGATGACTGTAGTCGTTTCACCTTGATTTATTTCTTGCATTCTAAAGATAAAGTGCTTTCTGCCTTCTGTTTCTTTTTCTCCCCCAAGCTCCTTTCTTTGCTACTGATCCTCTTGCACTAACTGAACCTATCATTCTCAGATGTAGTACACGAATTATTAAAACACTAAATAAGTATGGCTTTTATAATCTTGTATCTTTGACAGCCACTTTGTCTTCTATTACTATTCCATCATCTTATAAACAGGCAATGGAACATGAGTGTTGATGTAAGACTATCGAAACAGAAACTTCTTGCTCTTAAAGAGAACCAAATATGGGATGTTGTATCATAACCTTCCTCTATCAAACCACTTGGCAGCAAATTTATGTTCTCTATCAAAATTTATTTTGATGGATCTATAGAACATTACAAGGCTCGATTACTGGTTCTTAGGAATAAAAAAGAGTATGGTCTAGACTACAAAGAGACCTTTGCACTGATATCTAAAATGACCATCGAGTGAACCATCCTAGCACTTGTAGCATCCTAATCATGGCCTTTACTTCAATTGAGTGTCAAGAACACATTTCTACATAGTAACCTCAAGGAAGAAGTCTATATGACACTTCCATCTAGTATGTTTACTTCCTCTTCTAATTATGTTTGTAAAATAAAATGCTCCTTATATGGCTTGAAGTAAGCACCATGTGTTTGATTTGAAAATTTTAGATCCACTCTTCTTGATTTTTCCTTACTCAGAGCCAATATGACTCCTCTATGTTTCTCTAATATACATCTAAAGATATAGTTTTTCTTCTTATTTATGTGGATGACATCGTCATCACTAGTTCTAATTTAAAGGACATTTCTAATCTTAAAAAAACAATGCTACACATCACTTTCCACATGAAATAGCTTGGCACACTTACCTACTTCTTGGGATTAGAAGTTCATCATCATTTACAAGGTTTTTTATTAAATCATCATAAGTATACTTAAGATCTAATTTAGTTTGCAGGACTTACAGGTAGTGCTTCTGTTGACACTCCAATGAAAGTCAACATAAAATATCAACGTGATGAAGGGGAGCTTCTTAAGGATCCTACTTTATATTATAAGTTAGTTGGTAGCCTTATTTATATAACAATTACTCGACTAAACATCTTTTATGTTGTTCACACTGTTAGTAAGATCATGCAATCTCCTTGACATCTTCACCCACTTGTCATTTGACATATCATCTGATATCTTCTTGGCACGTCTAATCTTGACCTATTTTTCCTATTAATTCTTTGCCTCAATTGTAAGCTCATAGTGATGTGGACTGGGCTGGTTACCCTAATATGAGAAAATCCACTATTGGTTAGTGTATGTTTCTTGGTGATGCTCTTATCTCTTGGAAATGTAAGAAATAAAACCAATGTTTAAGAAACAGGATCGGATCGGCTGGTTCGATCTGGTTAAATTGGAACCGATCAGTTTACTGATTCGATTCCTTTAAAAAATCGGTATATTTAAAAATCAGACGGTTAGAGGGTCAGATCAATCAGTTCATCGGTTTGACCCAGTTTAATTTACTGATTTAACCGGTTCAACCGATTTAACCTGTCGGTCTGACCCTTTTCAATCCAATTCAGCCCAACTCATCCCTCTTCACTTTTTTTTCAATTTTTTATTCCAACCCACTCTTCCAACCTTTTTTTACTTTTTTATTTTTATTATCTATTAAATTTATTATTTTTATTTTTATTTAATTCTTATATGACATTATTTATTTATTTTATAATTTTTTGTTATATATTTTTATTT
>JAOXYD010026743.1:0-27952 GCA_028565735.1 Pinacopodium congolense | reverse complement strand
TGCATTTAGTTTTCCAATTGAATTAAGTTGATAGTTTTGAGTTTGTAAAAAGTTTTTAATACCCAATTCACCCCCCCCTCTTAGGTGCCATAGAACTTACACCTTCTAACTTTGCATAGGGAATGTAGATGTATAGTCATCGAGACTCTATTAAACAATGTTAAAATATGGATTTTTGCCTTCGGACAATGATTTTTTTGGAATTTTTCTCGATTTTTGTGCTATTTTTAGTTTGTGAAATTGTTTTTTATGTCCATTTTTTGTGACGCCTTTTGCTTTTGCACCAGAAACCTATATGTCTATTGTAATTTTAATGTTTATATAATGGATTGCAACATTGAATAAAATAGGTTTATTTAGCTCATCTTATTTCTTGCCTACAATTTATCCATTAATTTTTTATGGGACTGCTATTTACCTTTATATTTTCATTTGCAATAAAGAGAAGAGTGCTTAGAAAGTATTTCCACATGCACCAAAATTAAATAAGGCAGTCATTTAATCTCAAATGTTATGTCAAGATGTACAAAAATCATGACTCTAAGCTTATATGGCAATAAACTTAATGCCACATTATTACATTAAACTTCAAAGTTTCAAGAAAGGTAGCCTCTCACTTTTCATAAATGGCTTCGTTTTTAACTTAGGTTCTAGATCTATTGGTTGAAGTTCAAAAAAAATAGCCATCTATTTCTTTATCTTTATCAAAAGTAGAGTATATGGCTATTACTTTAATGGTTTTCAAGCAATCTAGTTTTAGATAATTTTTTTAGTTATGAACTAAAAGCAAGATAGAGGAACACCTTTTTTTTAATTATAACCAATCTACTTTTGCTATGACAAGGAATCTTGTTTATCATAGTCATTCAAGACATATTAACATGAGACACCATTTACTAGAGAATTAGTGGCAAAAGGACGCATCAAAATTACAAATTGTAGCTTTAAGGAATAACTAGAAGATTTATTTACTAAGGCACTTCCTTTACCAATGTTTGAATACTAAAGATGCCTAGTGTTGTCATATTCCTCATTATGGTCAGAATGTTAGATAATGTAGAATTACTAGTTTGTTTATGTTTTTAGTGCATGTGCTAATCTTAAGAAATTTTGTTATTGTGGTTTTCGTTATTTTTAGTTCATATTTTAGTAGTCCTCTCTTCATGGTTTAGTTACAGATATTGAGGATTTATGTTGTTTTTTTAATGTAAATTTAATGAACTATAGAGTTGAATAAAATGGGTTCCACTCATCTTATTTCTTACCTATTAACTTATTAATTGAAATTTCTATAAGATTGATGCTTACTTCTCTCTTTTCATTTAAAGTAGTGAGAAAAGTACTTTGTATTGAAAACTTATGATTATAAAAAAGACAATATTTACACATACACCAAAACTAAATAAAGTAGTAATTTGATCTTAAATGTTGAAACATGATGTAAAATTTTTTATGAATTTAACCTTACATATCAATAAAATTAACATGACTACACTAAAAATCAGAGTTTCAAAAAAACAAACTCATTTCTCGTAATGTCAATTTTTAACTATCGTTCTACCAATATTTTTTGGAGTTAAAAAAAACAACCGTTTCATCAGAAGTTGATAATGTGGCTATTACTTTAGCTTCCTGTCAAACAATTTAGTTACAAATAAATTTTGAATATATGAACCAAATGTAAGAGGAAGGAACAACCATTTTTTTCATAACCAATCTATTATTGCTATTAAAAGAAATAGTTTTTATCAATAATTGTGATAGACGAATTGAGACTAGACACCTTTTATTAAAGAATTGATGATAAAAGGAAGCATTATACTCATATGCAACATCACTAATAAGAAACTATTAGTTTTATTAACCAAGGCACTTTCTACAAAAAAATTTGAATACTTTATAGAAATGTTTTGTATTGTAAATTCCTGCATTATATGGGAGTATTAAAGATAATGCATAATATACTAGTTTATTGTTCTTTATGTTTGTTTGTGTCATAGTTTTAAAAAATTATATGTTTTCATTTATCCTTTTTTTCAATTCAAGTTTTGGTGGTCTTTTTTTCATTTTTTAGTTATAGATATTAAGGATTTTGGATAGTCTTTTGATGTGTATTTAATATACAGAAAAATTAAAATAAGGTTTAAAAACTCAAATAAACAAAGATTATCATTCAATAATGTATTTAGAACTCATTTAGCCAATTTAATAACCTATCTTTAGCAAGAAAATATATTATTCATGCATATATATCTAAGAAAATTCAGATTCAATCAAGAATAACATATCCATGAACATGTATGAATAAAGATTAAGAAATAAAAGATTAAAGGGTCTATATTGCACTAAATGTTGTTAAAAAATGATAGACAGCCTTCAAACTTGTTTACAAACCCCTGAGAATCCTTAAAATAACTTGAAAATGAAAATTACAAAAATGGAAAAAGAAAATAGAAGAAAAACCTATCATAAAGGAAGAAAGAAGAAAAACTAGAACTAAATATGAGATTTTATGCCTAAAACTAGTGTTAGAGTTACGAAATTTGATCTATGAAGCTTCTTTTTTATGTCTAGAGAAAGTTGGCATGAGTTGTATAAGTTGCAATCAATGGGAGAAAGAGATCCAACTGTTAAAAGCTCGATAAGTAGTTAAATAGTGCTTGACAGAGAGTTACACAGTGTCATACAACCCTTCACGTTTAAATTCGCAAAAAGAGTAAAATGTGGGTTTTTGATAGTTAAGTGATGAGTTGATAGCTACCACTATTTTACTCCATTTTCCAAAATTTTTAGCTATAATTTCATAATTCTATTCACTTTTAGGATTCAATCTATAATGTATAATAATCTAAAGGATAATTAAATACTGTATCATCAAATTGTAGCAAATGTACCTTAAATCATAATCAAATTTACTTGAAAATGTATTAAATTCACAGCCTAACAAATCCCCCACCCTTAGAATTTTGCTTGTCCTCAAGAAAATCCATCGATCATCAAGTTTAAAATAACCTATAAGTGTAGGAAAACTTGTTCAACCTATCAAACATAGCCATTCGAAAACATTCCTTAAGTTTTCAAGCATAATTAACTAAGAAAATGGTATACAAAAGATTAAACATATCAAGTAACAAAAAACCTTAAATTGGTCCATATTTCTTGAAATTAAACCTAAATCAAACTTCAATTCCATATGCAAAATGAATAGCGTAAAAGCAATATGCATCATCTTTCAAATAACCAACCATCACTTAATCAATTAAAAATAAGCAAAACCAAAAAATGAGAGTAGTTTGAAGCTTGGTTGAGATATAACTCGATATTTTTATGTGAAGGAAAATATTTTGTCATGAACAACCCTCGTTACTCAACTGAGTCATGTCACATCAACTGAGTCACGTCATTCAATTGGTCTGAAGCCAATAGAGTGAATAAAACTAGCTCACTTATTTAACTCTTTGATTTCTTTTCTTTTTCTCGTTTTCTTTTTTTTTCGTTTTTCATTATATTACAATTTTTATTTTTTAAGCAAGATGTTAAAGAAGTTTAAAAGAAAGAACATTTTGTTTTAGAAGTATGCATTTTAAATATGGAATTTCATAATGATCATAATATATCGTTATCCAAAATATGAAGCAATTTAAAAACTATTTTATGTTTAAGATTCCTAATCAACCATATGACATCTAAAAGGGGCATAATAAATGAAAACAAAAGGAAAATGTCCAATGACATGCATCAAAATTGAAAAAAATTCCATAAATTATGAAATAATTTGAAAAATATGATAAAATGATGTGATTTAGGATAAGATAACCATAAGTATGAGCATAAACATAAGCATGATATAACCTAAATCATTCTCTCCCTCCCGTACACTTAAATTGAACTTTGGTCCTCAATGTTCATAAAACTACAATGAAGCATAATAATGAGGGAAAAAGGAACAGAAAGCACTCAGACAAAATAATAATGCCTTAAATATCCAATGGGTGAACTTAAAAGTTGCTCATTGAAATAATACCTAAAAATTCATAAAAAAATATCAAAGCATCATAAACCAAATAGAAAGCATCCATGCTCTGTTAATGATAAATATGATCAAAGTAGAGTAAGGAGCACAAAAAGGAAAACAAAGGAAAAGCACACCAAAGCACACTAAATATTACTTCTAAGGTTGGGTTGTCTCCCAACAAGAACTTCTTCAAGGTCTTTTAGTTGAACCTTAAAGTTAGGGAATCTTAAGTCTCATGTTTAGCTTATCATCTAACAGATTTATTCAATTATTTCCATGTGGGTAAGAAAACTCCCCAAAGATTCTTAATCCTTTAAATAGGTGTTTAAAAGCATCACAAATCCTACCCTTTAAGAAAACAAAGCGTAACTCTTACCCTTTACAAAGGACCATGGTAACAATATAAAAATGTCTACTTCCGATGTAGATCAAAAGTAGAAGCACCTAGAAAATCAATGCTCTAAAGTGGTAGCTTATTTTCCACCAATTCATCACTTGTAACAACCATATCAATAACTAGTTCATTCAACTCCTTTGGTTCAATTTAAAGTTCCTTCTTACCTACACTTAAGTCATTAAGGTCACACACATAATCTTGGATAAATGGAATGGCTTTTAAGTCACGGTTTTCGATGTCATGCATATGTTCTTCCTTAACACAAACTATGCCAACCATAGAATCATCCATTACTTCATATAAGATTTCATCATTTTCAAGAACTATTGCATCATTAATCCACTCAAAAATATTATTATTATTTTTTCAAAAGAAATTGAAAACTCTTTCTGATCCGTATGTGTTGTAAGAGATTCTAAAAAGATTATAAGTTACTTGCTTAAATGCAAGGTGATCATGCATGTGGGATGGAGAAAATTCTCTAATTGTTCTTTCTAACTGCTTCATTTGGGATTCTAATTGCAATTATAGATGAACCTTGTCCCTAATCCTACTTTTTTCAATGAGTTATTGCATTTTCCTAAGCTCCCTCTTTAAATCTTTCATTTCAATTATTGTAGAAATTCTAGCTTAACGATCAAAAGAAGGTTCATAAGATTGGCTAAGATATGGCTCAGGATGACTTTGGAAATGAAAAGATTGATAAGGAGCAAGTGATGGTTCAAAGTGAGATGGATGTTTCCAAGAATGATTAAGGTAAGGTGATGAATAATCAAAAGCATAAGATTCATGATATAATGCATCGTGGTTCACCCATTCATAACTTACTTCTTTTAGCTCATATAAAAGGCTATCTTGTTAATGATCATATTGCTTCCACATCTTTGAAATGAATAAAGCTAGGCAGTAAATGATATTCCAAAACACAAACTAAACAAAAACAAACAAATAATAAACGCAAAAAAAAAACGAAATAAAAAGAAGCAAAGTGACAAAATATAAATAATATTTACACTTTAAATAATTGAAATCTATATATTCTTCATATCTGTAAAATTTCCTCGACAACGGTGCCAAAAATTTTTTATTGCTTGGTTTATTCTAAATTTATCCTCAATTAATTATCAAATAATTAAGCACAATTCCTTAAAAAGATTTCAAAACCAACAAATATGGTAAGTATGCTAGTCAATAAGTAATAAAGTGTAGTATTTTTAAGACACCAGAATGTCGAACCCATAGGGAAAAGTTAGCAACTACTAGGTCACTCATATTACAATTATCTAGAAAACTCAAGATTGCAAATGAATTAAAGCTAAAGCAACTAAACTAAGCTAAAAATTTTCGAGCTTTGCAAAGAATTCCAAATTGCTTAAGAATTACCACATTGATTGATTAGCTAAGGATTAGGCTTTAAATGACTTAATTGAGTTACGAAAAATTGGAATTTCTTATCTAGGGTTATCATTAATTCAAGACAAAGTTAAGGTTAAGTCAACACATTTTCTCTAACATTCCCATTCCCTGGTTTGGTCCACTTGTAGCCATAGGAAGTAAGCTTAAAGTTCAAGAAGTTATAATCCTAAAATGGTATGTTCTAAGATTAGTACCCTTATGATTAATTGACCAATGATCATGTATTGAATAAAATCATGTTGTTTAATAATTTTTCCTATGAATTAAGTGATTGATCCTCCACTTAGTTATCTAGCATCTTATCTCATCTTATCTTAAGTGGCCAACTTAAAACAAGTTTTAAGAACTCAAGTAAACATAGATAATCATCCAATACTATGTTTAGAACTTAATTAAACTATTTAGTACCTATCCTTAACAAGAAAATAGGTTAAGCACATATAAATATTTGTTAGGGGCTAAATTGATTGAGTTTTTATGGATAATATTTTGGATTCTTACCCTAATTTAGTGCTTAAGTGTTGAATTTATGTTTTATTACACTTAATTTGTAAGTTAGTGATTAAAGATGGTGATTAGAGTAAAAGATGGGAAATTTACCAAGATTCTGGACCATTAATGGTGGGCTAGCGGCCCTAAGGTTAAGGATGAATAGACTACCATTAAAGATGTCAAAAATTGCCTATCAACAACGGCCTATAACCCATCGTTGTGCGTTGATCCAGCACACTATTAATCAATCAGTCAAGCATATCATAGGGGTTATGGCGTGTTTCCATTTATTTCTCCTATCTGATAATACCATAGGGGAGGCTGTTAGAGTTGACAAAACAACAAAACAATTGGGAGACAAGGGGAAAAAACGAAAATTAAAATATGAAAATTAGAGAGTTCCTCTTGCTTTTCTCTTCGTTTTTTTTAATAGTTTCTTAGCTTCGAACAATTATAATTAGAGTTATATTGTGTTTTATGAGTTTTTGCTTGTTGAAGAATGTTGCTAAGACATATATTTGTGTTTCTAAGCCATCAAAAGGGATTTTTAAACTCAGATTAATGTTTTATTTTCTATATTTTTCAAAATGATTAAAATTTATGTTCTTATGCTTATATTCTATTATCTTCTTTGATTTTTTTGGAAGTTATTATGGATTTCGAAGTTGTTCTACTGTCCAGGTTATGTTGAGGAGTTAAGAACTTTGCCATGAACTTTCTAAACTTGTTTTATAACTTCTAAACTTATTATTTTAGCTTATATTTTTAGATTTATCAAAGTATGTGGCTTAAGATGAATGTTTTGTATGCTTTGATGATCATGTGTAGCTAAATCCATTTTCTAGCTTAGAGATTGATGTTTTAATATTTTAAGAGAACTTGAATGCTTGTGTAAAGGTCTGATTTTGTTTATTGAAGATCTTAAAGGCCTGATTTTTGGTTAGCCACTTAAGATTAAAGTGAAAGATAATCTAAGACTTGATAAATAAACTTAGGCTATTGGAAAAATCAATAAACAAAACAAATCAATCAATCAATGACCAAACTTTGATTATTTGTGAGAGTTAAAGATTTGAGAACTCAAATCAAAAAATCAACTTCTTGCAATTAAAGCCCATTGACTAGACTTAAACTATAACCAAACTTTAAACAAAGTTTAATGGAGAAAAGGCATAAGTCTTAACCATATATTTGTCTTGAATTCGTGAAGGAACTTTAATTCTTGCTTTAAAATTGTTAAAAGCTCGGTTAATTCATTAATCACCTAATCCTTAGCTAAATTCCATAATTTGATAATTTTTAGTAATTTAAAAATCATTTTATAATTCAAAATTGCAAGGTCTAAAGTATAGTAAGATAGTTTAGTATTTTTCATATTTTTTAATTTATAATTTGGAAATTTCCTAGATAATTGTAATATAATTAATCTATTATGTAACCAATCACAAATTCCTCGTGATTTTGACACTCAGAGTCTTAAAAAAATACTCCAATCTATTACTTGTTCGATAGGTACACTTGCCTTTTGCAACGTTGGTTTTTAAAGTAAAATCGTTAAAAGCGCTCCACATTTCTTAATCACTCAACCAATGCTCAACAAAATCCAAAAAAATTTAGATTCAATGAAGAACGTCATATTCATGAACATATATGAATAAAGAGTAGTAAACAAGAGATTAAAGGTTTTAGATTGCACCAAATGTTGTTCCAAAATGATAGATAGAGTTCAGTCTTGTTTTCAAACCCCTGAGAATCCTTAAAACAACCTAAAAATAACAATTACAAAGTTGGAAGAAGAAATAGAAGAAAATCCTAACCAAAAGGAAGAAAGAAGAAAAATTAGAACTAAATTAGAGATTTTCTACTTAAAATTAGTGTTACAACTATGAAATTTAATCTGTCAAGCTTCTTTTATATGTTTAGAGCAAGTGGGCATAAGTTGGACAAGTTGCAGCTCATGGGATAAGGACATCCATTTGGAAAAAGCTTAACAAGTAGTTAAATGGTGCTTGACAGAAATTTAAATGGTTTTGTATAACCCCTTGTGTTTATGTCCTTAGAAAGAGTAAAACGTCGGTTTTTGATAGTTAAACAACGGGCTAATAGCTACTGTCATTTTACTCCATTTTCTAGAATTTTCCGCTTTAATTTCATGATTTTCTTCACTTTAGTCTTTAATATGTAATGTACATCAATCCAAAGGATAATTAAATAATTTACCATCAAATTGGAACAAATGTACCTTAAATCATAATCAAATTCACATCAAAAGAAATTAAATTCATTACCTAACAAAACATAGCCCCTTGCTTCTCACAAGGGGCTATGTTCTAAAATTAGATTATAGTGTTTTTTATTAGATTTCTAAAAAAATAAACATTTACTACTTTTTGTTTAATATACATTTATGGTTATACTTTAACAGCGTATCAAACAATTTAGTTGCAGAGAATTTTTTAAGATACGAACTAGAAGATAGAGGAACAATGCTTTTTTGTGATAAGGAATCTAGTTTATCATATTCATTCAAGACACATTGAGACTAGATGTCATCTATTATAAGAGTGGTGACAAAAGTAAGCACAAATTACATACTGTAATATCAATGAGCAACTAACAAATTTATTTAACAAGGAACTTCTTATATCAAAGTTTGAATATTTCAGAGTGATGCTTGGTGCTGTAAACTTTTGCATTATGGGGAAGTGTTGAATGTGTAATTGACTACTGTCATTTTATATGTGTTGGTAGTGCTTATCCTAGCCTGAAGCAATTAAAGGTTGTCATTTTACTTATTTTTAATTTATGTTTTAATGGTCTTCTTTTCATGGTTTAATTATAGATATTGAGGAGTTATGTTGGTTTTTGCATGCGTATTTAATGGGATATAATATTAAATAAAATAAGTGTATTTAGCTCATCTTTTTTCTTACTAATAACATATTCACTAATAATTATATGAGATCATTATTTTACCTCTCTATTTTCATTTCTAGTAGAAAGAAGAGTGTTTTGTTTTTATAGCTTATAATTATAAAAAATATAACATTTCCATATGTACCAAAATTGAGGAAGGTAGTCATTTGATCTTAGATGATGCAACAAAAATTAAGACATTCATGACTCCACCGTATGTATCAATAAACTTAATTCCACATTACTATATTAAACATTAGAGTTTCAAGAAACAAGCACAAAGGTGATGAAGAAAGTATCACTCACTTCTTTAAAAAATGTTACTAAGATGGAACTAACATGACTAGACAATAAAAATTTTTATGGTTCAATGGAGCTCGAGTTCATGAAAAAAAGAACTATGTATCTTCCCAACTCCTTTTTCATACACGTTTGACATTCTTCTAAAATGTTTGAAAGTCTTTCTTGTAATATCTTACGTGCACCTTTTTTGATTTGTCTTGTTCTATGGCACTCTCTTTATCTCTCTCACTCCTTTGTTTCTTTTTTTTTAATCTTCCCAATTATTTTTTTATCTCCCTCTATATTTTTTATGCTCTCATCTTTTACTTTGATCTTTATCCATTTTTCTTTCATCTTTATTTCTTATTTGAAATTATTTTTCTGTCCTTTTGTTTCTATTTAACTTCTCATGGCTTCCTCTCTCATTTGTCAGTTTTCTTTATGACCTAATTAGCTCTTTTTTTGCTTTTTTTCCATTTGTTTTAAGGAAGTACCCCCTAATACAGATGGGGTTTTTTCATAAAATCCCCCCTAAAATTAGAAAAACATCGCTTCTGTATTAGAGGGGCGCTACCCCAAGGGGGAGGGCACAAGAGTCGAGTTCAAAATGCTATCTTTTTTCTCTCTTTATTTTGTCTTTTTCTTCATTCTTCTTATGTACTCTACGCAACTCATCTGTCTCTCTCATGTCCCTTCTTTTTTTTGTTTATTATATTTTCCTATCTTTATCTTTTTCTATTATTATTTTCTTTTTATATTCAATCTATTTTCTTTGTATATTTTCCTTTATCTTTTAATATTTTTAAAATTAATTTAAAACCTTAAAAAGAAGTTATTCCAAAACTAAAATAACATTAGTGCAAAAAATATCTAATTAAAGCTAATTAGAAATGATTATATCAAATATAATTAAGCCTAATTAATAAAAAAAATTATAAATAAAAAATGATAAAATAGTTATGACATTGAAATGGATGGAATTTAAGACAAGGATGATCAAATAATGTTTAAGTATGAATTAAAATAAATAAGATGCAATCAAATGTATTAAAAAATTAAATTTAGGCATTTAAACCCTAACCATGATTCTAATTAAATTGAATGTAGTATAATTATAAAAAAAATCAAAATTTAGAATTACACTGAGTATCCATGGAATTTGGGACACTGTCAATTTAGTCCTTAAGTTTTCAAAACTATCAAATGATTTCCTAAGACCTCAATTAATTATCTTCCATCCATCCTCTATCAAGGTTATTTTAACATACACTAATAGAAGTCCCTACAATGACATCTTTTCCGAGGAATATACACATTCTTTTACATATGAGAAATGACATTGTTTAACCATTATGTCTCTTTCTTTCCTTCACTTTTAAAAGTCAAAACGACATTTTTCATTAGCATGTTTAGATTACACATCTTCTTTAAATGGCCTCTATGTATTAACAAACGAAAAAACAAACACTAAAACTAAGCTATAATTATATTATTTTTTGTCTAAAATGTTAATCTTTTAATTTATTTAAAAATGGATGAGAATAGAAAAACTAAGCTATAATTATATTATTTTTTGTCTAAAATGTTCATCTTTTAATTTATCTAAAAATTGCTGAGAATAGAAAATAGAGACTCAAAGTAATGGTGCATTATATAAAATGCTTGGCCATAAGGAGTCTAAAACTTGAACTTTATTAAAAATTTTGCCTTTGATGACCCCCAAACCTTTTCCGCTTTGAAGGACACTCTAGAGTTATTAGAATGTATATCTCATAATACCTCGTCGCCAATCAATGTGTTATGGTCTAATTCCACTAACTCCTCAACCTTCTTTGACATTATAGATAATGAGTAAGAATCATCATTAGAGGCATGACATCATTCAATGTTATGTGAAAAATGACATCATTCTTACATGGAAGAGTGACGTGCACAAATCCATAAAAGGACATTATTTTAGAGGCCTCCGCTAGTCCACATAGGTCCAAATTTAATGATAGATAGACGCTTGAAAATTGACTAAAATATTTTGGAATTAATTTAATAATTTTGAAATTTTCATATTAAATTAATAGTTTCCCAAACATAAGGGCCTCTAACAAATTCATCCCTAATAACTAAGTGAAATTAAATGCATGATTGTATTGGAATTATAAGATGAAAAAAAACTCATGAAAAAATTAAATAAAGAAAAATTCTGGTAAATTAATCAAAAGTTGGGAAAATTAAATAAAGATAAATTGTATGTTCACAAATTTTATTATATTTAATGTAATCAAGTAAAAAATCTAAACATAAAATCATAATCAACTAGTTAATATCGTGTTTTTTTATAATTATTATTTAAAAGTGGAGAAAAATATTTAATCATAAGATTAGCTACCACAGCTTCAATATATGAGCACATCATGTTGCCTAAATAGGCACTCTGTTCACTTGTATTCACCCTTCCTAGGATTAAAGGACTTATATGGTATTAGCAATATATATTTTAGTACCAAAATCATTTCACCAATTAATACCAAGAGCCTCAATGAAATAAGATTCATAAGACACTTGAGATATATAAATATAGTACTACCTTTATTTTTTAAAATCCAAGTATTATATTTTAAAGATTCATCCTTTATGTGGCCCTTTTTCCTATAAAGGAAATAACAATCCTTAACAATATTTTCTTGATTAACAAATTTTCATCTTTCTTCCATTTTTATGCACCTTCTTTTTACTTTTCCTCTTTTTTATAAAAAGTTAAATGTGTAGTTTTTAGCTTGCTTTTAACTTATCATGCTTAGTATCTCCTCCTTTTGAATAAACATGTCCGTTAGTTCATTTGCTAACCATTTTTTTTGTGCCTGTTATAAAATATCCTAAATGCATTATAATATATAAAGAGAATCCAAAATAAAGCACACAAGGATGGCTAGAATATCTTAATCTTTTGATACTTCAATTGAGCAATAATTTTTTTTAGTTTCTATTATATGCTCTCCCGTATCTTTATTTAGGTCAAACCTTATGTTTGATATTCTTTTCACGAGGGTACTTACTAGGACCATATCAGATTTATCAAATTATTTTTTTCTTATGATTTCATGAAACATGTTACCATGTAAAAATCTAAAATGGAGGCTTATATGGACTTACTCATATAAGGCTTGACAAACATCAAATTTAAGCAATTTAATTTTTCATATCTTTCCCATGATGCTCTCCCATAAAGCATACTTAATTTTATAGGAAGCTATGGTATTAATAAAAAGCTCCAAGTTTAGGTCCATACACCATATTATAAAAATAGATTTTTCTTTTGTAATTAGGAAAATTATCATTAGAGAACCCTATAACACAAGAAATATTAAAGAATATAGTAGTATAAAAAAATGTATGAACCAAGAAATAAATCACATTTATATCATGAAACATAAAACTTAATTGTGTAATCAATTCAAACCTTCCTTTAAGTTGAGGCTATAATAATGGATTAAATTCAAACAAATTAAACTCAATTAAGATGATAAAATAAATTCCATGTGCATGGACCTATTTACTATCTTATTGTAATTAAATCAATTAAAATAGAATATTTTCCTTAAAATATAATTATTTAACTCATTTAATTAAAATTTCCGTAAATTTTCATTAAAACTTTAAATAACTTTTAAATAATTTTCAAAGTTCGAAAAGTATTTTGGGTACCCTAAAGTAAAGTTTGCTAAGTTTTGTAATCATATCAAAGCCAACTAAAATATTATGTTAATCAATTAACTTTATTTTCAAAATAAATTTGGAAACATAAATTATGATAATAGAGGTTGTCAAATGTGATTTAAGATATCATATCGTCAAAATTAAAAGAAATATTAAATTTGAGGTCATATATTTTACCAATAAGTTCCTTAAACCTCTCCCATACCTCATACAATGACTCCCCATCATCTTTTTGGAAGTTAGTGATTTTCTTAATAATCTTTATGGTCTTGGTCAATGGGAAGTACTAGACCAGCAATGCTTGTGTAAGTTGCTCCTATGTAGTAATGTTCTCTAGGTTTAAAGAGTTTAACCACGCCTTGGCTTTATCCCTTAAGGAGGATGGAAACAACAACATCTTAGTTGCTTCCTTTGACAACCCATTATATCAGAATGTGGGCATTAGAATCTTCATTTTCCAACTGATAAGGATGTTGTCAGGGTTTAAATTTAATGCATTTCACATGAATTTGATGCAGAGCCATTTAACTCCCTATCAAGCATCGTTTAACAACCTTTAGATTTTCTTCTAGCTGGATCCCACTCTATTAGCTGTAACTCGCCCCAACTTGTGCCAACTTGCTCTAACATACAAAAGAGGCTTTAAAGATCAAAATTTAAGCAACTAATAGTAGATTTAGATTAGAGAAATCAAAACCTAGGGTAGTTTTTCTTCTTGCTTCCTTTTCGTTAGGTTTTCTTCTATTTTATTTTTCTAGCCTTGTTCTTGGAAATTTTTGGTTATTTTAAGATTCTCAAGGGTTTATAAACAAGATTGAATGTATTCTATCCATCTGGATCATCATTTTCGATTTTTCAAACCTTTTATCTCTTGTTTCACACTCCTTTGTTCATATATATGCAAGAACATGTGTTTATGTTTAAATCTTTTTGTTCTTTGAACATTATGATGTTGTGATATGGATTTATGCTAAGGACAGGTTCTTCAATGTTTTTATTGATTTTTTACATCATGATTGGATGATAATCTTTGTTTATTTGAGTACTTAAAGATTGTTTTAAGTTGGTCACTTAAGATAAGATCCAACTTGATGAAGTAGAGGACCAATAACTTAATTCAATGGAAAAATTAGTAAAAAAACATGATTTTAATCAATACATGACTATTGACTGATTAGTCATGAGGGTGGTAGTCTTAAAACTTGACATTTTAAGATCAAAACTTCTTGAACTTTAAGACTACTTTATATAGCTACAAGTGGACCAAACCATAGCATAGGAATGTTCAAGATAAGGCATTGACTTGACCATAGCTTTACCTTGATTTAATGAAGACCCTATATTAGAAATTATAATCTTTCTAATAATCAATTAAATCATTTAAATCCTAATCATTTTAATCAAATTGGTAATTTTTAAAGTAATTTGGATACCTTTACCATGTTAGAAAGCTTTTAAGTTAATTTAGTTATTTTACTTTAATTAATTTGGCAATCGTATGCTTCTCTGGAAAATTATAATCCAAGTGACCTAGTTTTCATTAACTTTCCCTAATGTTTCCAGATTTCGAACTCATAAAAATGCTCCACTTTATTACTTGATGACTAGTATACTTGCGTATTTGTTGTTATTACAATTAATTGAAGAAATTTCACTTTAATTGTTTAATTTTATAATTAATTAAGATAATTTAGACTAAACCATCCAACAACAACTTTTTGACACTATTACTAGTGAAAGAATAGTTATATTAAGAAGATATCAGTGTCAATTACTCTAGAGTGTACATATTGTTTATATTTTCTTTTCTTTTACTTTGTCTTTCTTTACTGTTTGTGTTGATTTTTATTTGTTGTTGTATTTTTAAGTTTGTTTTTTGATATAATTGACTTGATTCCAAGATTGTGCATACCTTGAATTTTCATCTTTAGATAGGATCAAGTTCAAATTTTTAAAATGTAACATCATAAGCACTAAAATGTCCAGTCTCATAGAGAACCTACAATGTTGGAATTGACTATACGAACTAGAAGTGGACCTAAGTCTAGAATTTTTAGGCCTAGGATAGATACAAATGATTTTGAAATTCCACATGGAACCATTTCCATGATTAGGTCTTCTTAATTTAGTGGCTCATCCTTTAAAATTCCAAATGATCATTTAAGGACATAATAGATATTTGCGATCTTTATAGATGTCCTAACACTTCAGATGATGCACTTAAACTTTAGCTATTTCCTTTTTCTCTGAAAGATAGAGTTCGAACATAGTTAAACATTTTCCAAACTAATTCCATCATAAGTTGGGATGATCTTGTTAATTGTTGTTTAGTAAAATTCTTTCCCAAAACTAATATAGCTAAATTGAAAAATATGATTTCCTCATTTATTCAATGTGAGAGTGAGAGTTTATATGAATCTTAAAAGAAATTTAGAGAGCGACTTGTTGGATGTCCTATGCATAATTTTAGTATTTGTAAGCAAGTGTGTATATTTTACTTATGATTCACGCAATCCACTCGTAGTCTTATAAATGCTACTGCTAAAGGAACCCTAATGAGTAAAACCCCAAGTGAGGCATATAGGCTAATTAAGGATATGAAAACAAATAGCTTTCAATATAATTCTAAGCCTTATCATAGGATGCCATTTAAATCCTATGCAATTAATGATACTTCAATTTTACAAGCTCAAATGGTAGACCTTAGTAAGCAATTGGACGGTTTACATGATTAAATTGGTAGTAATCATGCTTCCATCGATTTCCATATAAGACATTCTTATGCCTCTGAACCTGCACTGCCCCATTATCCTTCTAATAGAAAAGAATTAACCTTTACACTCATCCTAAAAAGAGTTACCCAAGTTTTCCATGCAACGATCATCCAACCTACCAAAATCAATATGCTAATCCTTAAAAAAATTCCCTTCCTAGTCCACCTCTATTAGAAAAAATCTAATCTTGAAGATACAACGATGAAATATATCTAAAGCAATGGGTATAAGATGCAAGGTCGAAAATTCAATTAAGCATTTAGAGACTAAAATAGGTCAAATTGTGGAAATCTTAGATGAGAGGTTACCTAAACCCTAACCTTTTAGGCCTGAACCTACCCCTAGAGAGCATATTATGGACGTCACTATTTAAAATAGAAATGAATTGGAGGACATAGATATAGAACATAGTGCAGAGGATGTGATGTAAAGTAGTAAAGAAGTAAAAGAAGTTGAGAATGATGACAGTCCACCTATGATATTTGTTGATCCAAATGCTCCACCTTACCAACCTAGGATTTCATATCCACAGACATTAGATGCTCGATTCAGAAAAGCTTCACAGTTGTTTTAAAAATTGCATGTTCCATTTGCTAATTTCTCACAATTAGAAGAGCATCTAGCTAGAAATCAACCCACAGTAGAAGAGTTAGAACCCCTGTATCCTAATTGGAAGGAGGTGTCAATTAAGACAATCAAACCAAGAATTCCGACTAAATTTTAAAAAAGTGATGCATTTTATCAAATTGAGTTAGAAGTTTGTGCTATGGATAGTGATGATTATGATTTTTCCACTTATTCTGAAAATTTTGATATGAATTTTATGGAATGTAAGGAAAATAATGAAATTTAAAGATTAGATTAAGTTTTAGAAAACGAGGGAAGTGTTTGTACATATTTGTTTGATGATTAATTCTATGATAATGATGATGTAGATTTCATGGGTATCAAGGATGACCCTAACGTTGAAGAACATATTTTTAAGGTTCTTGAAGTTGAAAGTCATGATGAAGTTGCTAAGAAAAGTTTAAATGAGGTTGGTCAAAAAGTCAAAGTCAGGTCAAAGCTAGCCAACATCTAGTCAAAGCAGTCCAACATCTAGTCAAAACTGGGTCAAATCATGGTCAAATGGTCAAGCTCTTGGTCAAAGCTAGGCAAACATTTCTAAAGGTCATGAATAGTAACCCGAGAAAGAGTTTAAAGGGCAAAAATCATGTCTTCACAAAGAATATTTGGGAGACAACAAGTCAAATAAGGAATAAAGCTTGGCCAACTAAGACTTTCACACGCCTGAGGCATTAGTTTTGCATGGAATTAATGGTGGTGCTGCTGTTATTGCTGGAGAAAGTTCCTTACGTGCTGGAGAAAACCATTGTGTATGCATGGCCCATACATGATCAGCTGCAAGCAAGAGAGGGCTTCGGAGAGAGCAACCTAAGTCTTTACAAGTCAAACCTCTCACCAAGCTTTGATCAAGTCACACTTTTAACCAATTCCAACAACTGTTGACTAGGTTCAAATTACATGTTGTTGGCAGGAGAACATCACTCGCTAAATGTGCGTAACCCAGCTGTAAAGAGCTGGGATGGAATGCCAATGGACTAAGTGGAGATGCTTATGGCCTGGACTCGCATAGGAGACTACCGCATGTGCCAACCTGCTGGATCAAGCTTCAAGCCCTCCAGACCAAGACCTACACCCAGTAGCTGAGACCAAAACCAGTAGTCCACAAGACAGACCAAGGAGAATTATTTCAGAGAGGAATTCGAACAGCGCGTAAATAGAAGAGAGAACAACACAGAGAAAAGGCAATGGTGGACAGCGAAAAATTAAAGACGCGGATGAGGGAAGCAGCAGCCACCAAACAAGAGAAGGAAAAGAGGCAAATGGACAAAAAGGGAGACAAGAGCAGATACATAACCTCCAAGAACCATACAAGCATCAATATTAAAGCTCTAAAATTTCAAGAGTTCTTTCAATATCTTTATTTTTTTCCATATTTATTTTTTATTTTTATTTATCTTATTTTACTTTATTTACATTATTTTACATTTAGAAGAATATGGATATGATTGAACTTATTTTTATTATGTGTGGCTAAAATATTTTTAGGATTTGTTGTTTGATTTATTTGGGACCCTTTGGTTATTGATTTAATTTTATAAATATTTTTATTGTTTACTGAGATTAAACCCTACAACAAATTGAGAGAGTGAGTTGGATAATTTGTATTAGATATGCAACTAGAGTTGGAATTTAATAGACCTATAGACAACAAGGTATTGAAATATTAAGAAGAGATTTCGATAAATTAATATACTGCTTATACGATAGCTTCATATCTAGTTAAATGTTTAGGAAAGGCTTTACATGTCGAGAAATCCTAAAAGTTAATGCTAGATTATTTAACTAGTGATATTTAGTTGCACCTTGAGAGAGGGTAGCTAAAATATTAGGAAATCTTGGACCAAATATAAATTAGATCAATTAAGCCAAAGGGAAACAAATAAGGATAACAACAAGTCTTATTCTTAAATCTTGATTTTCTTCGAATTTTAGTTTGTAATGTTTGCGATTGGTTGTGTTGACCACTCTTCCTTCAAAATTTATTTACATCTCATTTATTTATTTTTATCTCATTTATTTATTTTTATTTAATTTTTTAAAATCAATTTCTTGTCAAAGTGTAATCCAAATTGATAAGGTTTTTAGATACAATCCTCATGGGATCGATATCCGTTCTTTACTACAAGTATGATCCGTAATTTATTTTGTGAATATACAAATACCTTAAAGAAGCACTTTTTGAGAGTCATCCTAACCATAGAATTAGGATTTAGTATGCCTTGGTGTGTTCTTTTTCTTTTTGATGTGTCTTTCTTTTATTTCTCTTTGTTGAGCTCCTTGTTTTTCTTTATATTTACTTTAATGGAGAATGGCTGCAATTTTCTTACTTTTGGTACTTTGATGCTCTTGGTATGTTAGCTCAAGTTCTATATCAATTTATCATATTTTCAAATAATCAACAATTTTTGGAAATTTTGTTTCAATTTTAATGCATTTTCATGAGAATTTTTTACCTTTTTTTCACTTATTATGCCCTTTTTAGATGTTTTATGGTTAATTAGGTATATAAAAGATTGAATGGTTTTAAATTGCTTTATTTTTTGGATAATGATATCTTATGATCATTATGAAATTGTATGTTTAAAATGCATAGTTTTAAAGAAAAATGTGCTTTTTTTATAAATATATCATCATCTTGATTCAATTAGATAGACAAAATGAAAAAGAAGAAGAAATGAAAAAGAAAGAAAAGAAATTAAAGTGTTAAATAAGTGAGCTAATTTATTCACTCTATTGGCTTTGAACCAATTAGTAGAAGTTAAAGAGTGGTGTTGGTAATCAATTGATGTGATGTGACTTAGTTAAGTAACTAGGGGTTGCTCAGGAAAAAATGTTAACCTTCACCCCAACTTGTGCTAACTTGCTCCAGATATATAAAAGGAATGTCAAAGATCAAAATTTGAGTAGCTAACAATAGATTTAGGGTAGAGAAATCAGAACCTATGACAGTTTTTCTTCTTTCTTCCTTTAGGCTAGGTTTTTCTTCTATTTTATTTTTTCTAGCTTTTTCTCTAGGTATTGTCATATTGTTTTAAAGATCATATAAACAAGATTGAGTGTTGTCTATTAGTATGGATCGTTATTTTGTGTTTTCTAAAACTTTAATCTCTGGTTTCACACTACTTTTTTCCTATATATGCAAGAACATCTATTTTTTTTAAAATCTTTTTGCTTTATGAATATTATGATGTTATGACATGAGTTTATGCTAAAGACGCGTTCTTGAATGTTATGATTGAGTTTTTACAACATGATTGGATGATAATCTCTTTTTAATTGAGTTATTAAAACTTTTTTAAGTTGGTTACTTAAGATAAGGTGCATGATGATTAAGTAGAGGACCAATCACTTGATTCATTGGAAAAATCAATAAAATTTTTTTAACCAATATATGAGCTTTGATTGATTAATCATGAGGTACTAGTCTTAAAATATGCCATTTTAGGATTAGAACTTCTTGGACTTTAAGCCTACGTCCTATAGTTATAGGTGGACCAAACCATAGCATGGGAATGTTAGAGATAAGATATTGACTTAACCATAGATTTGTTTTAAATTAGTTAAGACCTAAATTAGAAATTCCAATATTTCCATATCTCAATTAAATCATTTAAAGAGTAATCCTCAGAAAATTAATCAAATTGGTAATCTTTAAAGAAATTTGGATATCTTTGCAATGTTGGAAAGCTTTTTAGTTAAATTAGTAGTTTTAGCTTAATTAATTTGCTTCTTTAGATTGTTGTAATCTGAGTGACCTAATAGTCATTAACTTTTCCTATGGTTTAGACATTCTAGAGTCATAAAAATGTTCCACTTTATTACTTAATGACTGATATACTTGCCGTATTTTTTGGTTTTACAATGAATTGAAGAAATTGTGCTTTAATTGTTTAGTTTGAAAAGTAATTGAGATAATTCAAACTAAACCAACCAACAATAAATGCATTTTATGATATTTTCATATGAATTTCAATGTTTCCATCCCCCTTTTGGTGTTTACATGCTTATTTTATGTTTCTTTTGAGTCTACATACAAATTTGATCTTAGGACACAAATACTAGTTGAAAGGGCCAAGTTAGTAAGAAGATTAAGAGAAGCTCAAACAAGCATCAGTTTTGGTGTAGGTGACATTTTTTATGCATTAGATACAATTTTATAGCTCAAATTGTTTTGAAATTTTATGGGGTGTAAGAACACCATCTCACAGGCTCGGATCATGTAGCATAAGTTAGTCATTCCTTATTTTTTAATGTTGTCGCATTATTAAATCTAAAGAGCTTCTTTTAGATTGTCGAGTGATTAAGGGTATGCTTTCTATCGTATAGGACTTGTCTAAAATCAAAGGAATTTGGGACACAAGAGCTTATTTATGTCTTTTATACTATCATATTAGGCATAACACAATCTTTATATTTGTGATGATTAATTTTAATTTATGAGTCCTGGTAATATCTTCTGCCTAGATTTTTGTTTTTGTTATTTTCTTTCTTTTTTTTGTTTAATTTCATTAATTGTCTTTTTATTTATTTTAATTCCTTTGCATCCAAAGGTGTTATTTTCTTTCTTTTTCATTTATATGACATTAAGAATAACCATCAATGGAGCTAGTTTTTTATAGGAATGATCTTGACTTTCCCTGGTGCATAGTTAGGTTTTATTATTTGGTGATCAATGACAGACTTACCACTAACCTATAGAATTGAACACGTAATTGAAGCATGTTAAGCAAGGTTAGCTTAATCTTAAAGTTGTTTACTTGAATGGGAGGCCTTGTGATTACTTATTAGTTTGCATGAAAACCTAGCCTCATGAAGTCCCTAAGTTTCCTTTAGTCTCCTCCTTACTCTCCTTCTTTTGCCATAGTTCTTTGAATGGTCTCTTGGAATTTTGCTCTTTGTAACTCCCTCTCTTGTCTAGTTATGTTTGAAACCTCTTCATCAATTAGCTCATTGGACCTTCTTGTGCTCCTTGTATTCATGAACTTGTAGATACATAAGAAACAGTATAAAAATCATTAAATTAAAATCACCTAAATTTAATATACTAATCCCCAACAACAACGTCAAAAAATTATTAATTTCTAAGACATCCTAACTTCTTTTATGCTATATCGTAAGTGAAAAAGTCATTAACTTATACTATCATTGATATCATCCCATAAGGATTAGTTTTAGTCACCTAATGATTTCAAGTAACATTTTTTTAAGGTACAAAAACAAATAGCAAGAATTGAAATTTAACTATAGTAAAACAACTTCACCCATTAAAGAACAAAGAGTAGGATATTTTGTTTCCCTCTTAGCTTATTCATTCAATTATATTTGTCCCAAGACATCCTATTGCCTTAGTAACCCTCTCTCAAGATTTAACTAATTTTTCCTAGTTAAAAAAAAAACCAGTCTTACAATCTCTCAAACCACAAAACCCTTCCTAGCTATCCAATTAGATGTGAAGCAATCTTATAGGCAATATATTAACCAATTAAGATCTCTCTTGAATAAATTAATAAACCTAATTATTTACGGGTCTATTGAATGACAACTCTCATTGTAAACTCATCAAAAATTACCAAGCTTAACCTCTCAATCTATTTCAAGGTTTATGTATAATAAATATCACAAACAACCATGCATTAAATCAATAAGCAAGAGTTCCATAAAATAGTTTAAAAATTAGTTCCTACCAGAAGATTGAGCCACAAATGATGTTAATAAACCCAGTAACAATCATAATCTCTATAAAAAATGATAAAGATAAGAAGAATGTAATGAAACAAAGTTAAGCTTGCACTTTTCTCTTCACTCCACAAGCTGGAAAATCTAGAAAGTTGATGAACTATTTGAAGACTTAATAATCCTCCCAAAACTATTTTTTTTTTCCTTCTAGGGTAATTCTTCTAATAATTGGTGGTGGCTCTTAGGATTTCTATCCCTTAAAAATGCCTTACACATTTTAAACTCATTAAAAACTTAAAGAAAACAAGCAAGTAGGATTTTAGGAGTACAACTTAGATTCTCTTTGTTATGATCATGACCTAGGTTCTTTCCTTATTTCTTCCATTTTTCTCCTAATTTTCTCCCTCCTTCAAGTCCATAAGGAGCTCCATTAGGTACCTACATAATAATATCACGTTCTTTTGAAAAACCATTACTTAAACACTAAAAATATATAAACAAAACAATAACAATAAAAGAGCATCAATTTAAGTCCTAAACACATCAATTTTATCAATTGTATCACAAAAATTCAAAACCATACACTTAATAACTAAGAAAACATAAACTAATGCACATCTATCAACAGTCTTCCTCTGCCTCTCTCCTTTTGGCCCATCCTCTTGACCCTAACCTGCCATTGTCTTTATAGTGACCTTCCCTTACCCTTAAATCCCTCCCCTCAAATCCTCCTATGGCATCTAACCCTAGCCCTAGCCTTCTCCCTAAAGTGTCCAAAGAAAACCTTTAGGCTCCTTGTAATTGGAAATGTTTGTTTTTGAAACTCTAAGAAGGAATTTCATCTAACAAGGCTCATGCTTTCTACCCACACGAAATCTAAGAAGACTAGGTGCTTATTGTGTCGTCCTAAGACCTTGCAAAACATGGTGCCTAAGGACTCAATTGTATGATGATTGGTTTTTTATACACAAATACACCACATACTCCATAGTCTAAAGGAATCTTTCTACGACATGGATTAATAATGATTTATTATTAGAGTTCTTGTTCTCAAAATCTAATCAATTTCTATTCAAGTTTACTATCGATGAAGGATTACAGTTGATTCTTGAACAAGGTTCCTAGCATATCTAAGGCAAGCAACTGTTTCTGAAAAAGTGGACCTTTAACGCATGACTGAATGAGGAGGTCAAAAAGGCTCTTAACTAGAATAAGTTCTGAAATATTCCTTTACAATATTGGAATATTGAAAAGGCCTAAGCCGTATTGCTAGAGTCGCAAGTTGGCCCTTAATGATCGTCAGTGCAATAACCAAGATGTCTTAAGTGAACTATGCTAGGATCTGTATGGAAGTTGATCTTTAGACTTCCTAGCCCAAAAGTTATAAATTGGCAACATATGTTAAAGATGACGAGATATCATTAAAGGAAATTCTAATATTCTATTAATGGAGATTAGAAACAATGTCAGTTAAAAGAGAATGGAGGAATACAGGACTTACTTTTATAGTAAGTGCACCGCATGATTTCTTCCAAGTAGTAACAATCACCAAGGTGCACCCATTAAGGCCCAACTATAGGATGATGTAAAAGAACTTCAAAAATTGGAAGCTTCTTACAAGAAGAAGAAACAAAAGCACCAGGAAGTGCTTATGACTAACCAACACCTCAGGAGCCTCTATAGGAGTGCCATGACACAACTCAAGCTCCTACCCAAGACAAATACGGTAACACTCAATTCCCCTCTGATTCTAAATTGGTTATGAATATTTCTGAAATGGATAAATTGAGGAAACCCTTGGGTGATACAATAGCTCAAATCTCAACTAGGAAGAATAGAAAGGGTAGGTGAAAGAATAGGAATTAGTTAGGTTATGTTTCACTTTTTTTCATGTATTTTAATTTTGGAATGTTAGAGTTTTATTAACCATAGGAAATAACTAGGCATTAAGGGTTTGCTTCCTCTAGTTCTCTTTTTACTTTTTTTTATAGAGACAATAAGTAAATCCTCTTCCCTTTTAACCAATACTAGCTCCTTTTATTTAGATGTTGGCATTCACCTAGTAACTTTTCTTAGAATAATAATGTTAGGATTCTTGTTTTGTTGAACCCTGAGGCTCTATCTTTTACTCCTCTTTTACTCACTAACCAACTTATGCAACTGAAAATTTCCCATTTAAATTAAGCCCCTATCTGGGTCACTTTTGTCTATGGTTAATAACCATAATCATAGAAAAATATTTGGAATGATTTAAGAGGATTCACTCTAGTGTAGGAAGTATTCCCTAGCTTATTGTAGGTGAGTTTAATTCTATCATATTCTCCTACGAAGTTACCTCTATTAGTTTTACCTCATTGCTTATCATTAAGGACTTTTAGGACTACCTGGCAGACTTTGACATTCTTGATCTCAACCTCACTAACCCTTTATTCACTTGAGAAAACAAGCAAGAAGGTGATCTTTATGTCGCGAATAAACTAGATAAAGCCTTAATTAACCCTTATTGACCTTCCTTATTCACTGGTTCCTTTGATTTTATGGATCAACCTAACATTTCTAATCATTCCCTCATCCACGTCACTTTCAAGTCTTTTAGGAAGACCAGATCTGTCGCATTTAAAATTTCTAATTTCTTAGTCAATTAGCTGAATTTCTGGTAGATTATGAATCAGTCACGGGCTACCTTTATAGTGGGCAGTTCAATGTTTTTAGTGGTTACTAAACTTAAGGCTGTGAAGAGGGCTATTAAAACATTAATACCTTTGATATAGGCAACCTAAAACTAGAGTGGAAGTTTGTAAAACTATTCGCAATGATATTCAAACCCTCATATCTAACCATTAGAGTGATATAACTCTTCTTGAGAAAGAAAGAGAGGCCATCTAGCTTCTCTTTTAATTTCTCGAAAACTAAGAAAGATTTTTTAAATAAGCCTCTAAAATCAAGTGGTTCAAAGAGGGAGACCAAAATATAAAATTTTTGCACAACTCTATTATTCCTAGCAAAAACATATCTAAGATTCACTCTGTCATTAACTAAAGAGGTCTAAGAATCTTCTCCTTTTAAGAAATCCATTAAGAATTCATGTTTTTATTTCACAATACCTTAGGAACTAAGAAAAATACTTCAAATCCCCAACATCTTTAGCATTTGTTGCCTAATAAAATTATTGATAGGTTTAATACTTCTTTAATCTCTCCTATTGTTATTAAAGAAGTTAAAGTTGTATTTAATTTTTTCAATGTGTACTTCTTTTAATTCACTTGGCATGTCATAGGTACTAATATCACTCAAGCTATCTAAGACTTCTTTAGTCATGGAAAAATTATTAAAAATATCAACTCCACCTTTATTTCTCTCATTTCTAAGTGAAACAACCCTTCGAATATTACAGACTTCAGGTCTATATCTTTTTGCAACATGTTCCACAAGGTTATTTCCAAAATTATAGCCAATAGGCTCAAGCTATTTCTTCCACAAATCATTAGCCCTAACCAATGTGCCTTTGTCCAAGGTCATCATCTAGGTGATAACATCCTTCATGCTCAATAAATCATTAAAAATTATCACCTTTAAAATGGATGAACAAAGTCATTCTAAAAGGGAAAATATTTTTGCAAGATAGAGTAAAATCCATGAGTACTTAGAGTTGGCATAAGATTCTTAAAATAGAGATACCTTTTGAAACTAATTCGGAATTAAGATTGGAAATGTGTTGACTACATTTCATTGGTAGGATCCTTGGCACCCTTAAGGCATTCTCAAAGGTTCTACTACTATCGCCTTATTTATAGTTCTATGCTTATAATGGGAACTAAATTTGCTAATATCATCAATAAGAACAATTTAAACTGAAATGCTACTACCAATGCTCTTATCAATAGCCTTTATTCATCCCCTTTACCTTATTTAACTAATAGCTTAAAAGCTAATAAACTGGAATAGTTGACTAGCCCCTCTAAAATGTTCATGAACACCTCAACATATAATTGGCTAAAAACCCCTCCTAATTGTTCCCTAGGCGCAGTTAAGCTAGCCTTAGACACAACTTCATACCATGGCTAGCTTTTCACAACAAACTCTAAAAAAGGGACAAACTATCCTTCCTTAATACCTTAAAAAAAATTTCTCTTTGTTTTGTTAAGGGAGAAAGCATAAATCACCTCTTTTTTAGGGTACTTATTCAAGCATTATTAGAAATAATGTCCTTATCCACTTTCAATTATGCCAAACCAACGTTTACTCTCTCCTAGTAGTCTTATAGTATTAACAACAGCCCTCAAATCTTTAAATCATCAATAAGCATCTTTTTAACACCATCCTTCCTACCTATGTCTATTCCCTTTGGAATGAACAAAACAATCAAACTTTTAAAGACACTTCCATAAACAACAAGAGCAACATCCCCATAGTGGTTTCTCATATTTATGAGATCCTAAAAAAAAATACAAATGAATCATTTCTAGTTTTTATTTTTTTATGTGCATCTAATATTTATTTTTTAGGTCTAATAGAAATTTCAAAAGGAAAATTTCTAGATAAATAGAAAGCAAAAGTGAAGCAAGTGATGAATTTGGTAGGGTAAGCTAATAGGCAAACAAAATTTCAAGATGGCCAAAGGAAGGTCAAATTACCCTTCTTACAAATATAATTATTAAAAATCCTATTGTAAAACACACCTTCAAGAATCTCAATAAGGGATAGCCAAGCATAAAATATCCAGTCAGAAAGTGAGAAAGAGGAATACAAAGAAGGTATAACCTCATCAAAGATTTCCTGCTATTACCAACTTCAATTGTAGGAGGAGAATTGCAAGATGATTAGCTCCTGGCAAGAGAATTCAACTACTAGATGCAAAGGTAGCATAGAAATGATGGAGCTTCTCTAGCTTCTTAGATGGCTCTTTTACAAAATTAATAAAGAAAGTCTAATTCTAGACACTATAAAAAGAAGGAGCTAGGAACTCAGCATTTTCACCTAACTCATTCTCGAAGCCTCCTTCTGACTCCCCTCCACTGAAATCCCATAGGAAAAAATGATTTTTAAGTTAAAAAAAGATCTATGAACTTTAATAAAAGAAAGAAATTAGAATATGAAAGACAGACTCAAAAAAAGGAGGCTTGAATGTGGATCAGAAGAAACAATCTAGGGGCCTCCACAAGTAGTTAAAAGAGAATCAAGTTCTAAGTAAACTCATAACCTAGGAGCATCTTTCGTTTTGGATCCCCTGATCCCTATTTTTTTAGCTTTCATTTATATTTCTTTTAATGTTGTTAAGGTTGTGCAAATCTTCAGTGTTCTTTTATTCTTCACACTTCCTCGTATCCTTTAACAACTTTTGTTTTGGTTTTCAGCTTTCATGGATGTTGGTGATTGATTACGGTTGGTCACATACAAAATTAGCTCAAATTAATCCATATTTCAACACACATTTTAAGAATTAATTTGAGACTAACTTTCGGCAAGCATACCGGTCGAATCAAGTAATAAAGAAGAGTATATTTAAGACTCCGAGTATCGATCCTAAAAGGAAGTTTATAGGATGTAAGTACTAGGTCAATTGGATTACAATTATCTAGAGAACACTCCCTTATGAGGATTGTGTCTTGAATTCTTGATGCTTGACGTATGAAATCTCATCCTTGC
>JAOXYD010026722.1:0-14337 GCA_028565735.1 Pinacopodium congolense | reverse complement strand
TTCATGCTTCTTTTTTTCTTTTTTTATTTCTTCTAACTTTAAATTTAATTTTCATAAATCCTACACAAGAAATAAATACACCAATAAAATATAATTCTAACATAATATTAATAATTAAATAATAATAAAAACACTTAAATAATTAAAACTCACTCTAAATTAATACTAAATACAAACAAAACAATAATTAAAATTATACTAAACAAAAACATACAAAATAAATCTTAAAACACAATAATAACAACCTATTATTCAATAAACACATGCAAAACACTTAGAAAAACAAATACAAAACCACAATTATCAAAGACTATTCGTCCATTTCAAGCAGTGCTTACACCACATCAGCACTAGGACCCACACTACATCAGTATTGGTCCAACCAAATCAGTTCGATTCAATTCGGTTTGGTTTAACTAACCTTTGACTGACCGGTTCACCTATTTTCTTGTTATTTTTTAGTAACCTAGACTGGTTCCTAAGATTTGAAGGTGCTCTGAATTCATTTTTTGGGTCAAATTCATCAAATTCTAACTCTAAAGACAGGTTCATTATTTTTCACTTGTTTTTCAAGCATTTGTTAAGTTTTTTCCTCTCCTATAAACTATGGATAGTTCCAAACTTCACCAATACATTCCTCAACCAATAAATATTATCTTTAATGGAACCAACTATGATTTATGGTCTGAGGAAATGTGTAGTTTTCTCAAAGGAAGACTTCTTTGCTGCATTGTTATTAGAGAGATACCTAAACCTACACAAAGAGCAAATAAAGATGAAGATGCCTTTGTCGAACATCTAGTATCTTGAGATGGTATGAATCACCAAATTCTGACATGGTTTCGCAATACTTGTGCCAAAATAATCAAACTTGATTTATGATGGTTTGACACGGCTAAAGAGGTATAGGATTTTTTTAAAGATCGATATTTTATATTTGATGATGCCAATCAATTTCAACTTTATAAACGACTTTATCATATGCAACAACAATCTGGAAAAACTATCCACAGTTATGTATTTGAATTACAAGAGCTTTGGGATCAATTGACACTTGGAGACCCTACTTGGCCTAAGGCTTAAGCAACTGTTGTCTATGCTAATCTTCAGGATTGAAAGCATATTTGGCATGCATTAATGACTCTTAGAAATAAGTTTTAGTCTATTCGCAGCTCCCTTCTTCATCGAGGATATTTACCAAGTCTGGATACCGTCATCAAAGAAATAATTATGGAAGAGAACCGACTAAACACCCTTCGAATGGAGAAATGCGTTCCATCTCCTAATGATGTTCTTGCCACTCAAATTTCATCTTCTGCCTCTCATAACTCAACTAAGAAGAAGGTATTTTGCAACTACTATAAAAAGATTGGTCACCACATCTCAGAATGTAAAAAATGTCTCAAGGAAGGTAACTCTTCTAAGTCCCCTCCATCTACTGTCATTGCTGTTGCTACCAAAGGTATAATATAGAATACACCTACATCTCCTAAATTCTCCTTGAAAGACCTTCAGGCTCTTCTTCAACAACTTCAACCAGATTCTAGTATTGTCTCATCTCTTGCCCTGTCTGTTACATCAGGTACATCTACCTTATGGTATTTTGATTCCACCTATTACAATCACAGGACTTCTAATTCTTGTATTTTTACCTCTTCTCATACATTTACTGTTCCATATCTTGTTTATATTGTTAATAATTCTACTATGACTATCCAAAGTATAGGCACTGCTTAAACACCTAAGTTAGTCTTACCAAATACTTTTTTTGTTCCTAAATTATCTTTAAATCTCATTTTTGTCGATCAAATATGTGAACTCGGTGTTAAGTTATGTTTTTCAAATCATAGTTGTACTGTGCAGGATTCACAGACAGGCAAGATAATTGGGATAAGATGTAAGGTTGGACAACTCTTTGAACTTAGTTCTCTACATCTTCTATCTAAACTTATTATTGGTGTTGTTACATCTCATATTTGACACTCTCGCCTTGGTCATCTTTCCAATATTAGACTTGGTTCTTTGATATCTAGTGGTTCTTTAGGTCCAGTTAAGTCTGAACATTTTGATTGTATTTTATGTCAACTTTTCAAAGAATACCTTTTCTTAATAATGAATATATTTCTTTAGCACCTTTTGACTTAATTCACTATGATATTTGGGGACCAACACCAAATGATATTATGGGTGGCTTACGATATTATGTGATCTTTGTTGATGATTTCTCCAGATAAACTTGGATTTATCTTCTTCATAATCGATCTGAATTATTTTCTATTTATTCTTGTTTCGCTAATATGATTCAGACCTAATTTTCTGGCAAAATCAAAGTATTACGTACTGATAATGCTATGGAATATAAGGACAGATCTTTCACCCATTTTCTTGATTAGCATGGAACTATCATTCAAATATTTTGTCCAGGTACCTCTCAACAAAAATAGTAGAGCTGAACGAAAACATAGACATATCTTAGATATTGTCCAAGCTCTTCTCATATACTCCACTTGTATATAAGCCTTTTAGGGGGAATATGCTCTTACTGCTATCTATACTATCAACTGTATTCCTACTCCTACTATTGGTAATATCTCTTCCTATGAACGTTTATACAATTGTACTCCTGATTACCCCACTTTCAAAGTCTTTGGCAGTGCATATTTTGTTCTTCTTCAACCACAGGAATACACCAAATTAGAGCCATGAGCAAGATTATATTGCTTCCTAGGGTATGGCATAGAACACAAAGGGTACAGGTGTTGGGATCCATTGTCTCAAAGACTTTGTATCTCTCGACACATAACTTTTAGGGATCATAAAATGTTTTCCACTCTGTCCAAATTTCCTGTCAATGAACCTTCTTCATAAATTTTCTCTAATCCTACTATACCATTATTTCCTGATATTTCTCTTATAGGTTCATTTAATAATTTTTGCAGTTCCACACCGCCTACACTTGGTCCCATTGAATCTTCCTCAGTCATGGATCCTTCACCTCCTATGAATGATCCTTCTCCATTTACCTCTTCAGAACATCCTAATTCTCAACCTCTTCCTCATAGAACTAATCGAGTAAGTCAACCATCTGTTCTTCTTCGAGATTTTCATGTTTATTTTACTATTGTTTCTCTATATAAACCTCACACCTATTGTGAGGCCAGTTCTGATCTTTTATGGCGAAAAGCAATGATAAAAGAATTACAAACTCTTACCAGAACAAATATTTAGGACTTGTTTTATTTACCTCCAAATAAGTTAGTTGTTGGTTGTAAATAGATTTATAACATCAAAACTCGAGCTGATGGATTAATTTAAAGATACAAAGCCCGACTTATTGCTAAAAGCTTTAGCCAAGAATATGGAATTGATTATGATGAGACTTTTGCTCCTGTAATTCGCTTAACCTCAGTCTGTAGCTTCATCGCAGTCGCTACTAGTAAGCATTGGCAATTATTCCAGATGGATGTTAAAAATGCATTCCTCAATGGTAATCTTACAGAAGAAGTATATATGCAACCTACACTTGGTTATAATCATCCACCTAATAAGGTTTGTTGACTACGTAAAACTTTATATGGTCTTAAACAAGTTCCTTGAGTATGGTTTGCAAAATTTAGCTCCACTATGAGCTTACTTGGTTTTGAGTCAAGTTCTTATCATTATGCTCTATTTCTTCACAAGACATATCAAGGGTGCACTCTTCTTCGTCTCTATGCTGATGATATGATGATCACTAGTGATGATACTTAAGGTATATTTGCTCTCAAATCTTATCTCCATCAATAGTATGAAATGAAAGATTTGGGTAATTTGAGTTATTTTTTTAGTCTTGAAGTCTCATTTGATGAATCTAGTTACTATTTATCGCAAGCAAAATATGCCACTAATCTTATCTCTCATGCTAATATCACATATACTAAGACTACTAGCACTCCTCTCGAGCCTAATGTTCATCTTTCTGCTACTGATGAGACTTATAGTGATGATACTCTCTATCACCAATTAGTTGGCAGTCTTATATATCTTACTATCAGTTGTCCTGATCCTGATATAGCTCATGTTGTTCACATAGTCAGTCAATTCATGTCAGCACCTCATACCACTCACTTCTTTGCTGTTCTTCGTATCCTTCGGCACATTAAAGGTATTCTCTTTCATAGTCTTCACTTTTATCATTCATCGTTATTAGAGTCAAGTGTATATTCTGATGCTGACTGGGCTGGAAATCCAACTGATTGACGCTATACTACTGGCTATTGTTTCTTCCTTGGTACATCACTTATTTCATGGTGCAATAAGAAACAAACAATTATCTTTCAATCTAGTACAGAAGTAGAATATCGAGCTCTTACAGATACAACATATGAACTTTTTTGACTATGTTAGTTGCTTTAAGATATGAACGTTTCCTCTTTTTCTACAACTCCTCTCCATTATGATAATCATAATGCTATACAAATTGTTCATAATGATGTCTTTCATGAGCGTACTAAACATATTGAGATCGATTATCACCTTATACGACACCATGTTTTACAAGGCATTATTTAACTTGTTCCTACATCATCGCATTATCAAATTACTGATATTTTCACAAAATCTCATTACCTCGATGATTTCAAGAATTTATTTTCATACTCAACTTGTCTAGGTCCTTATCACCTTGAGTTTGATGGGGGTTTTAATGTTGAAAATGTTAGAAACGTTACAGATACTATTGTGATTGTATCAGTAGAATATGATTGTAATTGTAGTATATATTTAGCGTTGAGTATAGTTATTTTCATTTATAAATACTTCTCTCGTGTAATAGTTTAGACAAACAGAAATACAAATAGTATTCTTTCTCAATTTTTTCCTCTTCCTCTCTCTACAAGGTAAAACACACACACAAAAAAAAAAAAGAAACTTTCAACAAGCTTTGAATTGATCCAATTCCATTCGAAGTTCAGCAACTAAATTTTTTATGGGTCATTATTAAAGTTCCGAATTTTCACACATTTCAGCTAGTACCCAACTCCTTTCACGTCCAGAGAAGCCAGAACGTACATGAAGATTGAAGACTTCAACTCAAAGTGAACCAGGGCTTTGGTACGGTTTGGAAGAAATGTTCCGTTTAGTTGAATCTGAATTTTCAAGAAGGTGACCGATGGAGAACTCTACATGATGGAAGCTCAAGTTTGATATTTGTTGGGCTTGAGCCTAAGCCCAACAGAAGTTCATAATAACATATATTTTTTAAAAATTGTGTATAAAACAAAAGGATTTAGTTGAATGCTTACTAGGATTGACGTAGAGAAATTTTGTGGGTCACATTATATGCGGTAATTTTCACACAAATCCTGTAATATAAATTTCATTAGAGACTTCTTTTGCTTCGATAGTCAATTATAAATTGATTTCCCTTTCTTTAAGTTGTAACTATTTTCTATTAATTTATAAAATTTTTTTGTTTCTTTGTCATATTTGTCCTTTCCGATGTTATTAAAACTACGCTTATAGCTAATCATCATCAACTATAGGATGTCAGACTCTCATATACAAAATTACTGACACATGAAACCTTAATAAGTAAATATAATACTTTTTGATGTGTAAGGGCACGTTATTTTCGGTGCTGTAATTTTAATATCATTACGGACTTTAGTTGTGATGTAGAGGGGCTGTACGCGTATTAGCAAGCATGAAAGTTCACGTTCACGACTTTGAAAATATAATCTTCGGTCCCCCAACGACTACAAAATGTACGAAGAGAGAATAGCATATTCACTAATAATTAATAAGGAAAAAAAATGAAGATAATCATGATCATAGCAGAAGCAGCATAACATGATAACATCAGTCGTCACATAAGCATCTAATGACAACAAGAACTTCGAATTGGAAATGTCGACTTCCTAACCAGGGAATGTTCAGTAGTTTGACAGCGAAAGGAGAAAGAGTAGAGAAAAGGGGCGAGCGGGGTTTAATGCTTGATTGCTAATAACGTGCCTGTCACTGCCGACTCTTCTGGGTTAAGTAGAAGAGGATAAATTTCTTCCATTTATTAGAATTATTGCTTTGGCTATAATAATTTTATTTTTATAAAATTTATTCGATAAAAATGGACACATTTTTCAATTAATATAAAAACCTTTACCTAAAATTAAATTAATTAATTAAAAAATTCAAGTTAATAATTAAAATATTTGACTATAAAAAAAAGAAATCCCAATTTTCAAAGTAAATTTCATGTGAAGTTCAATTTCTTTACAGGCCACTCTCCGAGTTTTTAGGGAAATCTGATAGTGACAAGATTTAAGGAGGCCGGAAGAGGAAGAGATACAAATTGAGAAATGCAAAAAATTAAAGAAAAATAGAGGGAGGTACTGTCAACTTTTTTGGCCTGCCGACTCTCCTCGTGATTCAACCATGTTTTAGATTTCAAGCCTATGATTGTGGGACCAAAGTCTTATTGCAGAGCCAAATGACTTGTTACTTTCTTACCTTTTACGGTACGTCAACTTCTCTGGAGTTGGATGTCTCTCCATAAAGTAGACATAGTTTTCATTACTGTTTCCGGTACATTTCATTAGTTTTTCTTTCTCAAGCTAGTGCACAAGTTTCTACAACATATGCCCCAAAAGATATATATACCTTAAATGAATTAATGCTGAAGTTCTGTTGAGCCCATCATATACTTGTTTTAGGTTTGAAGTATTTAAATGCTTGTGACTATCGCTTGAGACTTTGTTTTTGAAATATGATTATCATAATCAATTGGTTATTCAATATTTTTACTAATAAAATTTCCATTTTAGCAATTTTTCTTGTTAACATCATTGCCGTTATTAATAAGAAATTTTACTATAAATGGTAAGCATGCCAAATATTTCTTGAATGACTTGATCTTAAAAATATAAATCCTATCTATTTACAAGTTATTGAATCATTAAAATGTAGAAATTAAATATTAAATGAAAGTGATTATAGGATCATTTAATAACATTATATGCACTTTAATTATACGATTTTAACAATAGAAATAAGTTATTAGGAATACCTAGATTAGAAGACATTATTATTTTTTGTTTTTATAAAGCTTACAAAATCAACCTTTTGAAATACCTGTAAGCCTAGCGATAATCTAACACTTCTACTTTTCCCACTATTTTAAGTCAAATTATCGGTGATTTAAGACCTAACTCCTTAGAATATTACTTGTAAGAGTAATAGGATAGAAAAAGATACGTATATTGATTAGTAAAAGAATTGATTCTTATATCAAAGTGCTTGTATCACATTCAACAAATCTATTGAGAAATTCGAGCTTATAGTAAGATCACAAATATAAACATGGCCTACAGTTCTCTATTTGGCCATTTTAAAGGAAAACACGTATTAGTTATAGTTCATATAGAAAAAGTTTAGCATTCTCTCACTTAGGCAAAATTGATTAGTATTTAAAATTTTCTTAACAAACATTTTTATGACAACCTAATTGAGTCAAATAAAAAATTTAATACATTTGTGTGCAGTTTATGGAAAATATCTCCATATAAAAAATTCAATTAAATGAACCAACCATAGTAAATCATGATAATTAATATGTTATAATGAACATATAACTCTTATGACTTGTGGTGCTCCCTATTAGTTTGATTTATTTGGCTTTCTCTCTAGGACTGTTTGGCTTTATCTCTTTGTACACTTCGAACCTTGTTTAGCTTTTTTAGCCTTCTAATTTATTTATTTATTTAAAAGAAAAGAATCAAGGACGCGTTAACTAAACTCTCTAATGTAGTAATAGTTTATTATGGCTTGTACTTGTGACTCATAAAATTATAAACAATAAATAACTACATTAATCTAGTCTCAAATGGGGATTTCAATATTAAAACAAGACTAGTGATATCTAAAAATGACAATCAACCTTATAAGAGAGATTAATTGCTAAAAAGATAAAGATTAAAAATGGAAAAGTCCATTCAATTTCATAAGCCATAATCACATCTTGAGATAAAAATGAATGACACATGCATATGTTTAATAATATAAATACATAAATGCATTTCAAACATCATTGTATATCAAACAAGTGCAAACTATGCAATTGTTTTTTTGGTAACTATAACTTGTAATTAATGTTTAAGTAATACAGAAAGCCCAAAGCCATACAAATGCCCTCCAAAGAGGAGATATAAGAAGGCAATCTTAAAAGAATTTCTAAAGGGGCCAACCTAAAGGTATAATCAAAGTATAAGCAGGCTTTAACAAGGTACTGGATTGGGTCGATTTGTTAACAAAAACTTTATGAGGGATTGGTATGAATTGATTATTTTACCATGAGAACTAGCCTCATTTAGATAAAAGTTAAGTAACTCCTCCTTGAATGAGTTAATGATGATCTAATGCTTGCTCTATCTAGAGTGTGAAGTGTTAGAAGACCTTAAGTTTCCTTTCTTTCTAAACTTTATAAATTACCATTAGTTATACCATTTAGATGAAGTTGGCATATTTTTTACATTTGAAAATTAATTTTACAATTTGATTAAAGGTTTTTATCTAACTGCCTCCATTTTGAGCAAGGTTATATACTAAAGACATAAATTTCTCCCACAAAGGGACTTTGTGTTAATAATAAAAAAAAAAACTGGTTGTGGGACTCCATTTAGGCCATAAAAAAGACACAGAGTGTGCCCAAATTAGAGATGAAATGGAGTTTATATTTAGGCTATAAAAAGACATAGAATGTGTCCAAATTAGAGAAGAAATGGAGTTTATCTTTGTTTTTGACCTTTCTTTCACAACTAACTCAATGATGAAACTCTGGAAAGGAAGAGACAGTTTAGACTAAACCATTTTAGCCAAATTTCCTTCTAAAAAGATTCTTGGAATAAGGTCCATTAACATTTATTGGTGAAAGAATTGGAATGATAAACCTTCAAATCACTTGATTAAGCAAGTTAGAATTAAGATGATATTCCAACATGTTTAATTGGATCTTTAATAATTCAAGAGAATTTGCAGATGGCCGTTGCCATTGATTCCTTGAAATATACTAGCTACCTTAGAAAATGACCCAAATTAGTGACTATGAAGATTTTGTTAGAGAATCTAAAGGACTATTAAGCCGCCACTTATTATTCCATCAATGAGTTGAGAATCAACATCCATTCTTTCGCAAAATGCTACCTCTAATATTATCCCTCAACTTCAGAACTCTTCGTTACTTGCAATTGAAATAATAAATGATGGGGGGGGGGGTTAAGAATAATTAAAATAAAAATAATAAATTTAATAAGCAAAATATTTAACTATCCTGAAAATAACCAACTAAACTAACATTGGTCCTAGGTCACATCCACCTTTAGAAACGCTGACTAATGATTAATGTAAAAGATAGTTAATTTGTTATTTAAATATTCATTACTGAATTTTAATTGGTGTTTTTCCTTATAATTAGCTAACCTTCAAAATGTAATCCAGATAACCATACCTATTTAATAACCTTAGATACAATCTAAGATTTAAACAAATAATAGTATTAAAAACTAGAAAAACTAATAAAGTGCTCGCATCCTAATAATTAACTAAAAAAATCATAGATATAAACAAAGAAGAAAATTTTATATTTTAATAAAAATCAAATAACATTAAAAAAAGATCTCACAATCTATAATGCTCCAATGCCTTGAGATCCCTTTAACTAAGAAGAAAAACTCAACTGCCAATGGCCATAGGGAAAGAAAAGGCTAATAGAAATAGAAGAAGAGACAAAAAAAAAAAATCCTAAACTTACCTAAATAAAAAGTGACAGTGACTTCCCTTAAAAAACCTAAAATAAGTTTTTTCCTAGCTAAGATGGTCCCATTAAATCTATAATAATCCTTTTGATTAATTGAAAAAAAATAGAAACTTGTAATTAATTTTCATAAGAATCCTAGGGTATGTTGGATTCTTAGTAAGGTTTTTAAAATTATTCTATATAGCTATAACATGTGCCCATGTCCAGCCTGTCTAAAAGCTCTGTGTCTAGAACATTTTCTATCATTAAACTTGCCTTTCTTTGCTCAATTTTTCTTCTTTTAGCATCTATTCAAGCTCTAAATATTCTTTAATACTTCTAATAATAAAAAAACATAGATCCCATTAGATTGAACATTAATTACATATAAAGAGTTAATTTTAATCATCAAAATAATAACAAGTTTGAACTTCATCAATTCCCTCATACTTGAACATTGCTTGTCCTCAAGCACTTTAATACAGGCCAAGGCAACTAATAGTAATCAACATTTCACAATTCAGTTTTGATTATGACAAGTGCATTTTATACTCCACTTTGCCTTGAATATAACTATTAATATACTTATTCTTATTATTTTCTTTCTTTTCCTCATCAAATTAAAATTTTCAAATTTCACAATTTTTTTAAAAATTTCCCACAATTTAAACATTCTATTGCAAGTTTACCTAGAATCTATGCAAAGTTTTCTTGATAATCAATACTATATGCAATGGTTAATTTGAAAAATGCAATTTATATAATCATACTTAAGAAAAGTCATACCAATTGTGAATTATTCCACATCAAGGATGCTTATCACATTGACCATATTAAAGCATATTAATTAAACAATTAGCTAGCTACTAGAATAATTCTAAAGTAATATATCAAAAGCAATCATCATTAAAACTCACAATCATTCAAGTAAAAAAGATTCACACAACAAAAGCTCAATAAAGCATCTAATCCCCTCCCTTACACTTAAATTAAATGTTGTCCTTAATGTTTACATAATTAATCATAATAAGAATAAGCAAATGTAAAAAATAGTTAAGGACTTCCCTGAACTGTTTCCAAAAAGGGGATGAAACTAGATCTATATGGTGAAAGGATGAGCAAGTAGGAGTAGAACATAATAACAACTTTTGTGGTTAGGGTTTGCGTTGAATCACTGGGGAAAAAACTACGCTTAAGATATATGAAAATGATATATTAATTGCTATTCATCTTGTATTTTAGTTCAAATGCACAACAATGCTTAATTATGGGCACAATGGTGTTGTTATTGACTAACGTTGATATTATGTCTTTAAGTTGGAGTAAAATAGTGTGAAGGATTAAAGACAATAGCATCATTGATATTATAAAACAATTTCATATTTTATAGGGCCTAAATGACACTTCTCATTAAGCATAATAGCGTCATTATTGGTCATCATTTTGTTTCTGACTTTGCATGATTAGAATTGCTTCATAGACCAAACTTGAAAATTTCTTAACCTAAATGACACTTCTTGTTAAGCATAATAGCGTCATTTTTTGTCATCATTTTATTTCTAAGTTTGCATAATTAGAATTGCTTCATAGACTAAACTTGAAAATTTCTTAACCTAAACGACACTTCTCATTAATTATAATAACGTCATTATTGGTCATCATTTTATTTCTGAATTTGCATGATTAAAATTGCTTTATAGACCAAACTTGAAAATTTCTCAACCTAAGTCACCAAAACAAATATTAAAAATGAGAAAAAGACAAAAATGAAATAATAAAAAAGTCAAAAATAAGAACAAAGAAATAATAAACTTGGATTGCCACCCAAAAAGTGCCTTTTTTTAATGTCCATGGCTAGACATGATGCCTTTATTCCTTTTATTAGTCAGGTTTTTATGGCAATTTTGATTGTTCCTTCAAGATAAAAGGTTTGACTCCTTTATTAATCAATGGAAGCTTATTACAAGACACCTTACCTACTAGTTTTAAATAATGGATCATTAAGCTCACTTGTTATCTTTGGCAAATTAAGATTTAATTCAAGCCTATTCTTTTCCATTTTTAAATGCTCATAAACAATAACTTCCAATTCATATTTTCTATCAAACTTAAAGACATCATGTGCTAATGATCCAATCACATCAATAGAATAAATAGGATTATCTTTAGAGTATTTCTTACCATTATAAATATTAAACTTGATTACATTACCCTCAAATTCTATAAATAGTGTATCATTATGCATGTTTATTTTCACTTTGGCCGATTTAAAAAATGATCTTCCTACTTATTACTCGTGCCAAGTATATAAAAGTCAATAGGTAAAACTAATTTATCAACTTAAATTATAACATCCTCAATAAAGCACTTAGGAAATGCATAAGATGCCTTAATCAAATGAAGAACTACATGAATGTTTACTAAAGGTGTTATATTTAAAGAAGCAGATACATACTAAGGAATGATATTAATGGACGCTCCTAATCTATCCTTATTATCTCAATTCTAATGTCTCCTATAAAACATAGGATAGAGAACATACTTGGGTCTTTGCACTTTTTAAGTAGCTTGGTTTGAATAATTGTAGATACATTCTCCTCCACTTTTATTTTCTTTTACATCATTAGTTCCTAATTTCTTTTTCAAAGGATATAGTTTTTCTAAAAATTTAATAGAATGAGACTCTTTCTTCATGGCATCAAAAAAAGAATATTTAACTCACACTTTATAATGGTTTCATATAGATTTACATTCTTCTCATATTTCCTCTTTTTTGCAAAGGCATCAAGAAAAGTGAAAAAGAGGTTTATATTTATCTAAAAGAGAAGAATTACTTATTGATGCATTGGTATCTAAAGGTTTGTTATCTATGGTTTCCTTGTCTCCATCCTCCTTTTGATGTGTAAGTGCAAAGGTCTCTTTGGTTGATAGCTCTAACTCTTCACCACTCCTTAATGTTATTGACTTTATATTCTCCTTTAGGTTTACAATAGTTTTAGATGGAAACCTATTCAAATTTTATGCTTCTAACCAGTTACTAGCAGTCACCATCTGACATTTTGGCTCTCGAATTTCTATATGCTAGCTTTTGTCTTTTACTAAAATTTAATAGAATTAGTAGCTAAAGTTTTATAAATGTCTTCAAAAGACATACCTAATTTGGAGCTTTGAGTCTGTTGTTGTAAACTAGGAGGATGTGGCTATGGGTGTGGCTAGGAATTGTATGAAGACTAATACATTTATTTATTGCCATACTAAAGATTTAGGCAATCCCTTCAACTTGAGTTATATGTATTCAAGTATGGATTATAGTTCTTTTGAGGTTAACCTAGGAATATACGTACTGAATTTACTTATGAAAGGTACCTCATGAAAAGTTAGATATGCTTAAGTTAAGTGCCTCGTTATCAAACAAATGCCATACACTTTTATAAGTTCTATCCTTCTTTTAGCTAACTAATGAATAAGAGAATTTAAACTATAAATTCTTTTCTTTAGGAAAGAGTTATTTACTTCATTGACACTCATGTATGTTTGATTTGCTCTAGTTTTAAATTGTTATGAATTGGATGCTATATTTACTATTAGAATCTTGATTGCCTCTAAGGTCTTATCAACCCGTACTTCTCTGTTTACTGCATCTATCACATATTCTTTAGTTAATAAAAATGCCTTATAGAAATATTGGATAAGAAGTTGATCACTTATTTGATGATGAGAACAAGTGGCACATAGCTTCTTGAAATGCTTATAGTATTCGTATAATGATTAAAAATTGTGTTGCCTTATTTTGCATATCTCCTTTCTAATGCTATCAGCTTTAGATGTAAGGAAAAACCTCTATAAAAATAATCTCTTCATTTCATGTCATTTAGTAATGCTCTCGGGGTAAGCAGTAAAACTAGTCTTGAACATAATCTTTTAGGGCAAATGGGAAGGACTTAAGATTTATCCACTTGTATGTAACTTTACTAGGCTTCATTCCTATGCACACTACATGGAACTCCTTTAAATGCTTATACTAATACTCACCTATAGAATCACAAAAGATAGGTAAAAGGTGTACTAATCCAAATTTCAATTCAAAGATAGTATTGGCATAAAAGTTAGGGAAAGTGATGCAATAGGGTTTTATTTAGAATATGGAGCTATAAAATCCCTTAAAGGCTTGTTTTCTATTATTAACTCCCCTTCTTCGACTTCACAAGCTAGATTAATTTTCTTCTTCCTTTGTTTAGTTTCTTTCCTTAGTCTTTTACAGTCTTCTCGATCTCTAGAACAACATTGTAACTCACTTTCCTTAAAAAATATAAATGTAGTACAAGGAGGTAGAGATCATTCCTACAAGGAGTTCTAGTGTCATTCTTTGTTACCTGTAACTAGAATAATAAACTGGAGGATTTGGATTAAATGAAGAACTAATAATTAAAATAAAAATAATAATAATAATTAAAGGAAAATTAATTAATTAATTTGAAAACAATCAATTAAACTAAGGTCAAAGAGCTCTTATGGGGTCATGGGGAGCTGCCTAAGCGGTAACTCCATAGTTTTTTCTTTTTTTATAATTT
>JAOXYD010026711.1:0-14338 GCA_028565735.1 Pinacopodium congolense | reverse complement strand
GGGTAAAATGACACCTTTGTGACCAGTCGTTTAGCCTTCAGAAAAACACAAAATGTGAACCAAATAAGATCTAAACCTTTCAAAAAAATTTCCTAATATTAATTAAGACTTTAAACAATTTTTAAAACATGATTCAAGGCTATTTGAATTATCAAAACAATTCAATTCATTCCAAACATAATAAATGCCTTGAATATGAAAATTTTCATTCTTAAACAATTTTAAAAAAATTTCAAACATTTCATAAACCATAATTCACAACACACTTATGACATAAAGAAATTCAAACACATATTATTAACAATCAAAGAACATTTTAATTGACTGAAAAATATCAACAAACATTTATTAAATCATTTCAACACATTTGAACTTAATTATGAAACATTTAGCCTATATGCCATTCTAATTCATTTTCTAATATGGAAAATATAATAATCAAATCCAGTTAATCATTAAGACCACAGTTTAACTCTTATATGCCTATATGCAAATGTGTCATGTAAATGTGAGAGTCATTTTCAAGCATTGATTAACATCAAGTTTAGGAACCTTACAGTTTAAGCCCTTTTCCTAAACCTATCAAAACTTGATTTTCATTCTTTTGATCTTGATCACTTGATCTTTAATCCTTATCCATTCTTGATCATCCAATGCTTAGGTTCTTCTACCTTAGACTCTAAAAATATATTTTTACACTTTAAACATTAATCTAGCTTATAAATGCATCAAAATAACTTAAACATTAGTAAGAATAATGTTTTGTCATCATCAAAACACATGATTGGAACCTTATTGGTTTAACATTGTTGTTAGTGAAAATACCAACATCTAAGATGTTGGAAGTGAATTAGGCAACATTAATATTATTAAACCACTATAAATTTTGGTTTCCCTTCTCTTCCTTAATCTCCTTAAATTGTTGTTGATCCCATTATTGACTTACTTTTATAACACTGCTAATTGTAATGTTGATTTCATCCTATATTATTGCTTATTGTTAAATTGGATCATCTTTGGTGTAGAGTTAATTGTGTAATTGATCATTCTTTATATCTTTCTAAAATGTACTAGTTATTCATCTTTACGTTGTTGTTAATTAAGTAATTATTTCATACCTATATTGTATTAAATTGCTTGCACATTTCATTTGATTGAATTTTGGCTTCAGAACCTCACTTAGTTTGAATTATTCTTGAGTAGCTAAAAGTTTAAAATTAGGATAATTTTCTAAAAAACTCAATTTACGCCACTCCTTAGTGAATTTTGGTTTAAAATATTTGTTTTATGGTCTTTATAGAAGAAGCTCTACTGTTGAGTGCTCAGTTGTAAAACTAAACTAGTAGTTTTACGCTCAAAACAGCAACTATACGAGTCATACTTGTGGTAAAGAACGGATATCGATCCCAAAAGGATTAAGTTTATTCACCACTTAATTTGGGTTTTTCTTTGTTTAAGAAACAATTTCAGATATTGAGAAACTAGAAAATAAAATAAAGTCAATTAAACTAGTGATAACAGCCAATTGAGACGAAGTGCAGGAATTTGATAATCTAAGGTTTAAAATTAGGAGTCGTTATATCCATATTTTGCGTCCATTTTTACTTGAAGATTCAATTGTGTTCGACCTAAGACTTCTAATGCTTAATTACCCTCTCTCAAGGTACAATTAACTGTCCCTAGCTAAATATATTAGGATTAATTATGTTATCTCTAGCCTTACTAACCTCTCCTAACCATTCAACTAGATGTTAAAGCAATATTATAGGTAATATTTAACAAATAGCCAAGATCTCTCTTCAACTACTTGTAAAAACATGAATATGTATAGGTCTATTGGGAGCCAACTCTCATTGTACTACCCAACACAGTCACCTAACTCACCCTCTTGGTTTATTGTAAGGCTACCCTACTCACCCTCTCAGTCTATTGCAGGGTTTAAGCTCAATACATATCACAAACAACCTTTCATTGAATCATAAATCAAGAGTTCCACAAAATAGTTCAAGAACAACTCCTATAAAATATTTCGCTACTCATAACAACAATAAATCCATTAACAAACATATTTCCCATACAATCAAGTAGTAAAAAGGGTGAAGAATAAACTAGATAAATCCTTGAAGCTCTTCTCTTCACTTCTAAAATGCTAGAAAATCTGGGTGTTGATGTTTCTTGATGATTTCCAAGGTTGATTGAGTTCCCTCCTTTATGTAGCCACTAAAAACCTCTTCCTTACCTCTTCTTGGGTGTTGTCTCATGAATCTTGCGTCTCCTTAGGGTTTAGAATGCTTATATATGTCAAAAGTAGGGTTCCAACCCTTAAAATCCTGTGTTAAACTCGTCCAGGATTAGGCCCGCTGTCACGATCGTGACCCAGTCACGATTGTGGCAGAGCGAGTGACGATCGTGACCTGATCTTGACAGCTCTAAATACCCTTCACGCTTTTGGTCATAACTTCTTCTCAGGACCTCTGATTGACTTGAAATTTGAACTGGAAGCTCCTAACATTTTGATCTTCCTCTCCACCAATTTTACATGGCTATCTGAGCTCAAAAAGTTTCCCAGCAAGCCACCAAAGTCACCTAAAAAATACTATAACTTGAAATTCTGATGCTTGCAAAATCAAGGAACAATGTACATCAACCTATCCCTCAAATAATCTCAAAGTCCACCCTTAAACACTAAACAAAACAAAGAAACACCTAAACACTTCAAATATCATGCAAAGATGCAAAAGATGAAATAAACTAAAGCTAAATCACACAAAGAAACACTTAAAACACTTAAAAACAACATAGAAACATAACTTAAAAGCACACTTATCACCTCAACCACACATTCACTACCAAATTCCCCATGAGAATTCTTGCCCCTTGTCTCCTTTATTATTTTTTTCATTTTGCAATTGATTTGTTTATTTGCTCATTTAGCATATTATTTTATCTTTTGTTCATTTTATATTTTCACATCACATTAAGGAAAATGTGTTATCCAAGTATGAGGAGGTGGCATTTGCATGTTATTGTTTTGTTTTTGCATGACATTTATCATTTTTTGTTTGCATTTTACCAGTCATTTCATATAGGATGGATGTTTTATGTAGGTTAGGTTGGGTCATTGTGATGTGCTATAACATGAAATTCTATAATTGTAAATGGAATGAGATTGGGCTAGGTGCTTAAATTTAAATTAGGCTTTTTGAGTGGAAGGTCAACGATGTTGATTGAATGAAGTACTTGTTGTCAACTATGTTAATTGAATGAAGTACTTGGTTGCATAAATTTGGTCAAAAATTGATACTTGAGTGATTAGGCAATGTGTTAAAGCATGATGGGTTTTAATATAAGCCTAGGAATTGAGCCTATATGACTCCATTCCAAATTCATTAAATCTTCTTTATTACATGTGATACTACCCTATGGGGTTTACCTTCAGAGGCTACTCTGAACTAGTTTGATACTATTAGATGCATGTTATATAGAAAGGATTAAGGCCTTCTTTCTTTTATCACCTTGGCTTAAATTATCTACCCAATTCATTTTCCCTTGTAACCCCTTTTGAGCATGTACCTTTTTTTGTTCCTAAATTGATCACCTTATGTTCAAACTCAAAATGCACTAGGCTTACCTAATCACAAGTCTAATGAAGTGCTAAGTGAACATTTGATGTCTATAATTTGAGACTTCTAATTTATAATTTATTTTGAGAGGATTTGAGAGATACCTCTACCCATTGTTATGTACATATTTGTTGTTATTGTCTCCTTGTTTTTGAGTGTTATGATAAAAAAAGGAATAAAAGAAAAATAAAAAGAAAGACAAAGAAAAAGAACAAAAGAATGCATTCATAGTTAGTGATAAGTAATTAATTGTATTCCTATGAATATCTTAGAAGTTATATTTAGTTCTTCCTTTACACTTGGTGCTTTAAGAAAACTTGTGAGAAACCTTTGAAACCTTTTTGAGTTAACTTAACCCAATCCCCATTACAAACATGAGAAAAAAATACTTTTGGTCCATGATAGCTTGTAAGCCATGTGGAAGAAATGACAAATTTGCAAGCCTATGGTAGTTTAGTCTCCTAGAAGGAGTCTTGAATAAAATACTGACCCTTAAACACTTGAGTAAAATGAGTGAATATCATGAGAAAAATCCATCTTAGTTTTATGTTTGCCTTTGATTAATAGTATCATAAATTGATTTTTTATGTGTATTTATGAAAACTAATTATAATGCATGTAATAGCTTGACATTCGAGTTTACTAAAGTTTGAATGATTGCATGCACTTGGTCTTTTTAAAAACGAACTGATAGAATGTAATGGCTATGTTTAACTTACTTGAGAAAAAGTTAAGGTTTAAGTGTCGGAAAGTTGATAGTTGTGCTTTAAGATAGGTTTTCCTAAGTGTTTGGCATGTGATTCTTGCATGTTTAGGATATAATTGATGTGTTTAGGACCTTGTTTGCTATTCTTTGATAATCATGATCTGTTTTTTTTTTTTTTGTTCCTTAAGTGTTTGGTGATGACTTTGGGACATAATTTGATCCTTTGATGTAGTTGTTTCACATATTCCCTTTGAGATTCAACTACAGACCAAGAGAAGAGAAGAATAGTGAAGATCTAAAGAAAAAATTCCTACGATTATGGGAATTATGGATAGAGAGCCATGTTAGATTAAAATTTAGACTGTTTTGAAATGTCTTAACCTATCTAAGGGCGCAAAACACTAAATCTGCCACAAATATCAGTAGAAACTTTTATTAAGGGGCTAAAAATAATTTTGCAAGTTTATAGATGTTAAGAATAAAGATTAACTACCCATTGTTTAGCAAAAACACCTCAACTGCCTATTTTCCATATTAGGAGAAAGAAGAGAAGATTATTTTCATCACCTAGTCTCTTATTCCCTCTTCTCTTTTATTATTTTGTGTATGGATACTATGTTATTTGAGTGTTTGGTTGACATTATAAGTGGCCAAGCTATATTGTAGGGATTGCTTTTGAACTATTATTTTAATTCTTATCTTGTTCCTTTAATGAATGGGTGCTTATAATAATTATTGTGATTAAACCTTGAAATTTATTGAGAAATTGATCTAGGTTACTTATGTTGAGTTATTCAATTACTCAATAGACTTGCAATTATTTGGTTAACTAATTTATTAGAGAGAGATCTTGATTAATTCATTGATTACTCATAAGATTACTTCACAACTACCCAAATTTCTAGGATTGATTTTATAGAGTGAGAGATTGCAAGATTAACCCTATATAATTTGGTTAGGGACATTTATTTACACCTTGAGAGGGGGTGATTGAAGTAGTAGGATATCTTGTGACAAGCATGAATCAATCAACAAGATAGGAAGGAGATAAAAAAGGGATAAAATTAATTCCTAATCTTTAATCGTCGATTTGAGGTTTTCACACATTGTTCTTCTATTTTTCATTTTTAAATTTTCATATTTAGTTTTCTTTTTAGTATTTGTTGCTTAAATTTGTGCCTTAAACAAAGTTTAAGTTAAATCAATTGGTGACTAAATCTAATTCTTATAAGAAGATATCAGCTTATAGTACAAGTTACAATCTATGCATTTGTGGTGTTAGTGTAAAATAAGTTTGTAGTTAGGTTGCTTATTAACAGGTACTAGTCTTGAAAGATGGATTTTTGGATTAAAACTTCTTAAACTTAAAGTCTATTGCCTAAAATTTATGAATGACAAATCTTCAATTTAGGATTATTAGAGATAAGGCATTGTCTTAATAATAAAATTGTCTTGATTTAATGAAGACTCTATATTAGACTTTCTAATCCATTTCAAACTCAATTAAGTCATTTAAAGTCTAATTCTTAGTTAATTATTTGGCAAATTTTAAGGAACTTGAATTCCATTGCAAATTTTGGAAGTTTTTAAGTTAATTTAGTTGTCCTTTAGGTTAATTTAGCAATTATAACCATTGAATTTAGTAATATTGAGCTCTCTAGATAATTGCAATCCGAGTGACCTAGTAGTCGTTAACTTTTCCTTGTGGCTTTGATAGTTTTAAGTCTTAAAAATACTCTACTTTATTACTTCTTAACTGGTATACTTACCATTATAAGTTAGTCTTAGTTAATCTTGTATTCTGATTTACCAAAAAAGGGCATATTATGTGAATTATATGATTTAGATGCATAATAAACATAATATGCAAACTTTTTCATTTTTTGGCATAATATATTTTTTTCATGCTAAATATGAGTGATTATTGATAGCTAACTTAATTACAAATTTGTTTTATGCTATCACTGTAATTGTATGGATCGTAACATGTAATATAAATAGATATCATCTCAAAAGGATGGGATTTAGTCACCACTTGATTCAAGTTAAACATTTTTCAAGGCATAAATTTAAGCACAAATACTAAAATTAAAGTAAATAAAAAAATTTAAAATTGAATAACTAGAAGAGAAATGTGAAAAAACTTTTGAATCCAAGATTAAAGGATAGGAAGTATGTTTATCCCTAGTTTATCTCCCTCCTATCTTATTGATTGATTCATTCTTAACCCAACATATCCTATTTCTTAAATCACCCTCTCTCAAGATGTAATTAAATGTCCCTAACCAAAAATAAATAGGATAATTCTTCCAATCTCTCAATCTACAAAACCATTCTGAAAAATTTAGCTAGTTGTGAAGTATTCATATGGAAAATCAATTAATTAATCAAGATTTCTCTCTAATCAATTAATTAACCTGATAATTGCAAGTATATTGGGTTTTAATTCTCATTGCACAATCGAACACAAGTTACATAACTTAAGTTCTCAATATTTTGAAAGGTTTAAGCACAAAAATTATCATAAGTATCCATTTATTCAAATAACAAGATAAAAGTTCCATAAACAAATTCAAAAGAAATCCCAACAATATAGTTTAGCCACTCAGAATTTTAAACACACCCTTAACTAACATGGTATCCATAAAAAAGATAATGAAAGAGAGGAGGGAATAAGAAACTAGATGATGAAGAAAATTTTCTCTTCTTTCTCCTAAGTTAGAAAATATGTAGCTGGGATATTCTTGCTAAGAAGGTAGGAGTTGATCTTGATTCTTTAACTCTCAAAGCCTTCAATCCTATTTTTATCGTTTTGACGAAATTTTTTTATGATTTATGTGGCAGCCCTAAGGTTTTGTGCCCTTATATAGGTCAAGACACTTTAAAATTATCCAAGATTTTAATCCGATGTGGCTCTTTTATCTATAGTTACCACGAATGTTGGAATTTTTGCTTCATTTCTTCGCTCTTCTTCTCTACTCTTAGTCTGTAATTGCATCTTAAAGGCAAACATGCTAATCACCTGCACCAAAAGGATCAAAGCATACCCTAAAATAATCACCAAACACTTAAGAAATAAAAATAAAGTTTATGGTAATCAAAAGAACAACAAAATAACTCCTAAACACATCAATTTTATCCTACACATTCAAGAATAAAATGTCAAACACATAGGAAAACCTATCCAAAAGCGTAACTATCAATTTACCCGCACTTGAACCTTTACTTGTCCTCAAGAAAATGGAACACAACCATTACATTCTATTAGTTCATTTTCAAAGACATCAAGTGAATGAAATCTTTCAAATTTTGGAAAACTTAAATGTCAAGCTATTACACACATCATAATTAGTTTTCATCAGTGCGTATAATCAAACTCATCTTATGATGCCATCAATCAAAGGTAAGAATAAAATCAAGATGGACTTTTCTCATGGTATTTACTCATTTCAATCAAGTGTTTAAAGGTTAGTGTTTTGCTCAAGACTCCCTTTAGGAGACCATACTACCATAGGCTTGCACATTCACCAATTCTCTTCCACACATTTTACATGCTATAATAAATCAAAAGGGCTTTTGATTAAGTTTGTAAGGGGCCTAGGGTAAATGTAAAGACAAAGGGTTTGAGGGGTTCCTCACAAGTTTTCATGAAGTACTATGTGTATAAAATGGACAACAAAATATACTTCTGAGATATGCATGTGAATGCAACTAACTGCTCAATACTAATTTTGGCTACTATAATTGATTTTTTCTCTTTTTCTATTTATTTTTTTTGTACAACAATAAAGAAACAATAGAAAATATATATACAATGCACACTACGAGTAAAAGTATCGCTAAGATCATTTCATAATGGCATGTAAACCAAAGGTCCCAAATAATCTCACTTAGCACTTTATTAGACTTATGATTAGGTAAGGCTAGTGGGGTAATCAAGTTTTAAAATAGGGTGTTTACTTCAAGAAACAAAAAGGGGTAACGGCTCAAAAGGAGTTTGTAAGGAACAATGACATAGGTGGGTCATTTAAGTCAAGTGTTAAAACAAAGAAGGCCTTAATCATTTCCATTTAGCATGCATCTAGTAGGGTCAAACTATTTTAGAGAAAGTTCTAAAGATAATCACTTAGGGGAGTATCACACACACAAAGAAATGAAATGACTTTGGAATGGAGTCATACAGGCTCAACTCCTTACCTAGGCTCAAATGAAAATCCATTATGCTTTCATATATCACCTAATCACTCAAGTATCAACTTCTGACAACATTTATACAACCAACTACTTTAATCTCTTAGTATGGTTCACTTTCACTCAAGCATCCTAATTCAAATTAAAACACACACTTAATCTCAATCGAACTAAAATGATATAATTTCATTATATAAAACATATCACAATGATTCAAGTTTGGTTCCATTGCTTAAAAATAAAAACTAATAGCCTAACATGCTTAAAACATGCATCCTATATGACATGTCTGATAAAATGAAAATAATAAAAATAATAATAACATGCAAATTACAATGAAAATGCCACCTTCCCACACAAGGATATAGTATATTCCTCAATGTGAAAATGAAAACACCAATTGAGCAAACCATAAAGCAAAAGGCAACATAAACAAAAATAAATAAATGAATTGAAAAATGTGAAATTAATAAAGGATATAAGGGGTAAGAGTTCTCACAAGGAGTTTAATAGTGAAGGTGTGGGTGAAGGGACTTGGATGTTCTATATTTGAAAATAATTAAGCAATTTTTTATTCATGTAGCCTTGTCATTTTTGCATTTATTTGATCTAGGTTCCAATTTGATTGATTTTAAGCACTATTTGTCGATCATTCTCCTCCATTTCTTTGGTGTTAGCTTTCATAACATAGAGAACTTATTGCCCCCGATCTACGTCTTCTTTTGTGAATTCTTTTTCTTTCTTCGATAGTGGTTGGGAGGACGATGCTTGGAAAGTGGGAGAACTTTTAGCTTTCTTGTTCTTAATACTAATTCCAGATAGATGATTTTGGAACTCTATAAAATAATGCTCCAAAATCCTAGACCTATATAAGTGTGGCTCATCAAAATAGTCAAGATCATTAACATGTAAACCATTTGGATTCCCATTATAGTGCAAAGCAAGAGTAGTGACATGAAATCCTGTACCAAAACAAGTGCTTTGTTTTGTGATCGTACTAACAGTGGATTAAAAAATTATATAGGGTGTATTATTTTTAACTTGTGATCCATACATCACAAGAAAAGAGTTCTTTAGCTAAATACTTGTTCCTTTTTATTTTATTGAAAATAGTTAAGCACATAAACTAATAAAGAAATAAATGGTAGGTGGTCAGGATTAATGTATTGGGTGCATTCCTATAATTAAATTTATATTCACTGGTAAGTTTCTTCCAACATTTGTTCACATTGAACTCACCATGATGGTCAATTAATTTGGCGTTAGACAATACAAATGAAGAACGCATAACTGTATAATCTAACTTATAAACTTAACCATTTAAATGAAAACAAAATGTGTCCATATTGGTATTGTATCGAACCATGGTGAAAACTTCTAAAGTAAATTTAGGATAAATCGTATAGTCACAATGAATAAATCGACCCCAACCAACATTCACAACCAAGTGTTCAACCTTTTCCTTTAGTCCTAGACCATTCAAGAATTTAGAATCAGAGTATCCAGTAGAAAGTAATTCCCTATTCTTAAACTCACGAAACTTATTACCTTCTTCTTCGAAAAAAAAAAAGGTATGGAGCTTAAAAATTCTCCACAATGTTGAGTGGACTTTCCTTAAAAACTTGTAATCGAATTTGTTCACTTGGTTTAATGGCCGCTTCCTTCTTTCTAGGCATTTGAGATGGAAATCTGAGAGAGAGAGAGAGAGAGAGAGAGAGAGAGAGAGAGAAGGTCAAACACATTTCTAGTGAGATAGTGAAAAACACACCAAAACTTATGATTCGTGAGTGGGTGTTGTGAAATAAGATGAAATCTAGTGTGAAATAATGGAAAATTTAAAGAAATCACAAAGATTTAGTAAAATAGGGAGTGATTTTGAGAGATTTTAGGAGTAGGAGACATGTTTGAGATAAATAAGATGAAAGAATGGAAAAGAGGGAAGATAGGGGGGCTTAAGTGCCCCTCAACATCTAATTTCCATGATCGTGGGAATTCTGTCTAGTAAAAAACCTTCACGACCATTGGAATTGCCATAGGAGCATGCCCTCTTGCTTAGTCTCTTGAATCTCCTTCTAGCTATGAATCAACACCTAACCTTGAAGTGACCTTGCAACACATAATTGAGTACCTAAACATCAAGAGATCAAAGGGAAAACATTTCAAAATTAAAAAAAAACCATCTAAACACAGTCAAGTAAAAGAAAATCCAACATACAAGTTAACAAATCAAATCCTTATAGCCTTGGTTAGAGGGAAATACTTCACAAGGAAGACTTGGGCTAGTTGCTCCCATATAATAACATGTTCTAGGTTAAGAGAGTTCAACCATGCCTTTGCTTGATCTTTCAATGTGAAGAGGAATAGCCTCATCCTTACAGCATCATCAGACATCCCATTAAACCAAAAAGTGTCACAAATCTCCAAGAAATTCATAGGATAAGCCATGGGTCTTTACTTGCCAGCCCACAATACTGAACATTGGATTGCAGTATATTAAGGAGCACTGACTTAATCTTAAAATTATATACGTTGACTTGAGGCCTTGTGATTCCTTTTTGATTAGCATTAAATTCGAGCCTCATGAAGTCCATGAGTACCCTTTGGCCTAATCTTTTCGCACCATCTTCCTCCATATTTTTTTGAATGCTTTATTTGTGCTTAACTGTTGATCGTGTAAAAAAATATTAAATCAAAATTATCCAAACTAAATAAGATGCAAAAATATCAATCCCTAGAAACAATGCCAAAAACTTGTTGATGTAAACTTATTTTATATTAAATGCCGCACGTGCATAGATCATAACTTGTAATATTAGCCGATATCGTCCTACAAATATTGTATTTAATAACCACTTAATTTAGGTTATATTTTGTTTAAGGAACAAATTCAAATGATAAAAGCTTGAAAACAAACTCAACTTAAACAGACTAGCAATGAACAAACAAAGGAATAAAGTGTAGAAACTTGGGAATTAAAGATTAAAGATTAGGAATTACTCTAGGCCAATTTTGTCTCCCCAAATCTTGTTAATTGAATTATGCTTAGCCAAAGATGTCCTAATGCTTCAATCGCCCTCTTTCAAGGTGTAATCAAATGTCTCTACCCAAATTAGATAGGATTAATCTTCTAATTTCTCAATCTAAAAAATCAATCCTAAAAATTCAGCAAGTTATGAAGTAATATGATGGGTAATAAACTAATTAGCCAAGAACTCTCTCTAACCAATTAATTAACCTAATAATTGTAAGTCTGTTGGTTACTAAATCTCATTTCATCCCTTTTGAGCCTTAACCTTTGTTTCTTAAATTAAACACCTTATATTTAAACCCTAAAACCCAATGTAATTTATATGTTACTGCTATTGTTTAATTATTTTTTTAAAGTTGAATGTAAAAAGAAAATAATAAAAAAAATCAAATCAAATAAGGTATCAGTAGTTAGTGATGAGTAGTTAGTTGTATTCCTATTAATGTCTCAAAAATATTGTTTAGTTGTCCCTAGATACTTAGTGCTTTATGAACACTTATGAAGAACCCCTTAAACCCTTTTTCACTCTCCTTAACGCTAGCACCATTACAGCCCTTGCAAGCCTATGATAGGATAGTCTCCTAAAGGGAGTTTTGAGTGGAACACTAACATTTAAACACTTGAGTGAAATGAAGGAATATCTTAAGAAAAATCCATCTTGATTTTATGCCTACCTTTGATCGATGGTATCATAAGTTGAATTTGTTTATGTGCACTCATGAAAACTAATCATGATGTGTGTAGTAGCTTAATAGTTGAGTTACCTAAAGTTTGAAAGATTGCATGCTTTTAATCTCTTTAAGCAGAATATTTCTTGAAGAGGTAAAAAAAAGGTTTGGAGGCTTGAAGAGGTCACTAATTAAGATTAACAACCACTTTCTTGTCGAGAACATCCCATCTACATATTTTCCTACTTAGAAGAAAGAAGAGAAGATTGTTGTTCATCATCTAGTTCTTATTCCCTCTTCTATTTCATTATCTTTTGTATGGATTCCCTATTGTGGCTGAACTATGTATTGTAGGAATCTCTTTTAAACTATTTTTTAAAACTCCTATCTTTTTTCTTTGAATGAATGGATCCTTTTGATGATTTTCATGCTTAAACCATGTAAAATATTGAGAAATTGATCTAGGTAACTTGTGTTGGGATGTGCAATGAGAATTGGAACACAATAAACTTACAATTATTAGGTTAATTAATTGGTTGGAGAGAGATATTGACTAATTAATTGATTACCCAAAAGATTATTTCATAAATAGCTAAATTTGTAGGGATTTTGTACATTGAGAGATCACAAGATTGATCCTATCTAATTTGGTAAGGGGCATTTGATTACACCCTAAGATAGGGTGATTAAAGAGACATCTTGGACAAAGCATAATTCAATCAACAAGATATGAGAGAGACAAAAATGAGATAGAGTAATTCCTAACCTTTAATTTTGAATTCCAAAGTTTCTCCACTTCATCCCTTTGTTTGTTCATTAATAGTTTGTTTAATTTGAGTTTATTTTCTGTATCATTTGAAATTGTTCCTTTAAAAAAGTATAGTCTAAATTAAGTGGTGACTATATACAATCCTTGTGGGATAATATCTACTTATATTAAAAGTTATGGTCTATGCATTTTCTGTATCTAGTATAAAACAATTTTACTTCAATAACTTTTTGACAAGGTTACTGAGGAACGAACTCGAGTCTTCGTGTGACAGGTAGGGATACTCACCATTGCTTTTTTTTCATTATTCAAAAAAATATGGTGGAAGAAGGTGAAAAAGGAGGAGGTTAGAGGACACTAATGGAATCCACGAGGCTCCAATTTAATATTAATCAACAAGGAATCACAAGGCCTCCAATACAAATGAATAACTTTGAGATTAAGCTAGCCCTCCTTAATATACTTAAATCCAATGTCCAATTTTAAGAGTTGGAAAATGAAGACCCCAATGCTCATCTTATGAATTCATGGGCGATTTGTGCCACTTTTAGGTTCAATGGGATGTTGGATGATGCAATGAAGTTAAGGTTGTTCCCTTTTAGATTGAAAGATTGAGCTAAGGCATGGTTAAACTCCCTCAACCTGGAGCATGTCACTACATGGGAGAAACAAGCCCAAGCTTTCCTTTCTAAGTATTTCCCTCTAACCAAGACTAAAAGGAACATCAAGGAGATCACACATTTCTAGAAAAATGTTGTGGAATCATTATATGAAGCTTAAGAAAGATTCAATAAGCTATAGAGGGGCTATCCGCTTCATAACTTTTTAATGGAGTTCCTATTGCAAACCTGTTACAATGGAGTGACTCAAAGCATAAGAGGAACCGTAGATGTAGCTGCCAGAGGGTCTTTGATAAGAAAAAAAATTGATGCAGCTCATGACCTCTTGGAAGAAATGGTGATAAATAATTCCTTGTGATCTAATGAGAGGAGTAGACAAGTGTTAAAGGAGTAGAGAGGTATGACCCAATGGATTCGATGACAACTCTCCAAGAACATATTTCATCCCTCACTAAGCAATTGAGCAATATGCAAGGAACCTCTACATCTTCAATGAAGCCTATATAATTTCACTGTGAGTTGTGCAGACAGAATAGCCATAGTATAACTGACTGCTTCTTGTTAGGAACTAGTGGCGGTGTGACATCTCACTCCGGCATATCTCGCCCGGCTTACCCTTAATCGGCAGCCCGTACAGCGGCTTCGCTGGTGAGAGAACTAGGATATCCATATTGGGCATATATGTTTCTTACGCCTTCCCCACCACTCGAACCCAAGACCTAGCCCTTCTTAA
>JAOXYD010026690.1:0-14338 GCA_028565735.1 Pinacopodium congolense | reverse complement strand
AAATTAGGTGATGCATGAAATTTTGAGGGATTTTCATATAAGCATATGTGAGGTTTTGAGCCTATATGACTACATTTCATAGTCATTTTATCTTATTTGTTGTGTGTTATGCTCTCCTAGGAAGATTATCTTTAGAACTTGCTCTGAACCTGTTTGATACTACTAGTTACATACTTTTATGGAAATGATTAAGGCCTTCCTTGTTTTACACCCCTTAGCTTAAATGACTTACCAAGTCATTTTTTTCCCTTGCCTACCTTTTTAAGCGTTTAACCCTGTTTGTTTCTTTATTAAACACCTTATATTGAAACTCAAAAACCCTTTAGCCTTACCCTATCATAAGTTGAATGAAGTACTGAGTGAGCATTTGATGTCTATTTTGGGACTTTTTTTTATACTATATTTTGAGATAATTTGGGAGGTACTTCTACTCATGTGTTTATTGATACATGCTGCTATTGTTTTCTCTTGTTTTTATCTTTATTCTAGTTTAAAAAAAGGGGAAAAAGAAAATAAAAGAAAGAAAGCAAAAAAAAAAGAAAAAAAAGAAGGATAAGGAAAAGCAATAAAATATAGTAGCATTAGTTAGTGATGAGTAGTGCAGTCTTGTGTGTTCATCTTAGAATTTGTATTTGATTGTCCCTTTTACTTAAGGCTTTATTATTGCTTGTGATTAACCCCTCGCCCTTTTTACCTTACCTTGACCCGAACCCCATTACAACCTAGTAAAAGCTCTTTGGATCCATGATGGCATGTATTCTATGTATAGAAAAATGGGTGTATTTGCAAGCCTATGGTAGTGTAAACTCTTAGAGGGAGTCTTAAGTGAAACACGAACCCTCACATACTTGAGTGATATGAGTGGAAATTGTGAGGAAAGTCCATCTTAATTTTATGCTTGCTTTTGATCAATGGTGTCTACCTTTGACTTTATTTATGTGCACTGATGAAAAGATTATGATATATGTAGTAGTTCGATGCTTGAGTTTGCCAAAGTTTGAAGGATTGTATACACTTGGTTTTCTTTGAAAATGAATTGATATGATATCTTAGTTATGTTTAAATTTCTCGAGGACAAGCAATAGTTCAAGTGTGGGGGTATTTGATAGGGATGCATTTTATAGTATTTCTATATGTGTTAGAATCCCATTTCATCCCTATTTTGTTATTTAAAAGTTTAATTTGTGTTCCATTTGCATTTACATGCAGATTTGACCTTTGGGCACAAATATAAGTTGAAAGGGTTATGTTTTGAGCCGAATTAGATTACAATTGGACCTAAAAGAGGTGTGGAAGCAATTTTGGGACTTATAGCATCACGTTATGAAGCTCCACACCAAATTTCAAGGCCATATAACAAGCCATGAAGAGTAGACAAAGAAGAGAACAAGACAAACTTAGTTGAATATTAGTTTTGGTATAGGTGACTTCGGTGATGTCTTAGGTGTACTTTTAAAGCTCTGATTATTCTGAACTTTTGTGGAGTGCAATAGTATCATGTGAGGAGCGTACATACCAAATTTCATGGCAATGGGAGTTGTATAGAAGGAGTTAGAGCTTAAAAGGTCAAAGGGGCAGAAGCTGTCAAATTCTGGGACAACAATGAAAATTGTCAAAGTATTTCATTTTTATAATTCGTAGGAGAAAATTTGACGAACTTTATCTCACATCATCTCCAAAACTCTAGCCGCCATCCAAGACATATATAAGGGCATAAAAAGCATGAGAGAGGAATCCCTTACATTTTTCGAAGCTCTCCATTTGTTTTACAATCGTTTTCTTCTTTAGTTTAGGGTTTTGTTTTTTTTGTTTTTCCATGTTTTAGCGTAGTTTAAGTATTTTCTTATTTCTAATTCATTTATTTCTTGTTATTGACCTTAGATACTTGATGTTTTTCTATTTTTTATTTAATTATTTTCTTTTATTCCCTATTTTGATTGTGATTGGTTTTTTTTAATGGAATATTGGTCTTTAATTAATATAAATTTTTTTCTTTTATTTTCCAATGTATTCTCGTTATTTGGGTCATTATTTATGTGTTATTATTAATTTTCTATATTTTTAGTTTGTGTTTTGCGTTATTTTCGTGATGCTAGGCTAGTTATGTTATGGGTTGGAAGATATTGTTGGATCTTAGGCTTAATAATTATGAGAATTGAATTGAATTGAATTGAGTTTTGTAATTTAGGTTAGGATTGAATTGGGATTATGCATAAATGTCATGAATTAAGGATTAAGGATTAGGATTATCTACCCTAGGTATGATTCTTAGTTCAATTGCTAGATGGTGACTTATGATACGTAATTGTCCATAGTTAATATCGCAAGTAGTAATAGGTTGATTGGGTTTGTAGGTAAACTTACCTAATTAATCTAGGATTCCATTCCTCTAGGTTACATGGTCTGAGCTTGTGTGACCATGGCTTAGGTTAACCGTTCCCTAGTTTGTTAATGATATCGCGTCATTAAATCTAGAGGGCTTATTCTAGGTTGCCTCATGGTTAAAGGTAGGTTTTCTATTGCATAGGACCTATCTACAATTGGAGGAACTGAGGGTTTGAGAGCTTGTTGGAACCTATAGGCTAGCATCTTAGATTAGTCACAACTTATTTATTTCGAGGATTAATTATAAGTCTAGAATTCCAAATTTATCTTCTACCCAGCTTGTCATATTTGTTATTTGTTTATCATTTATTTGTTCTGTTTCGTTAATAGTCTTTAGTGTTTACTTTTAACATCTTTACATCTAAGGGTTTTTATTTTTACTTTTTATGCAGCATTAAAATAGCTTTAGCATACCCTAACTCCCTGTGGGATCAACCTTGGCTTACCTTATCTACTTAATTAAGTTAGTTAGGTCAATTTATTATTTGGTAGTCTGCGACGGACTTACCATTCTACAAGGGCAATTCAATGACCAGAGTGTCATCCCATCATAACTTAACATTGTTCATTTCACAATTTTTCTATACAAATGCATTTTACTCTTCACCTTATCCTAGTAAGTGAATTTTATGCTCCATATTATATACTTTTGAAAATTTTAACCAATTTTAATTTAATTCATTCAAATTCAAACTTTTAAATTTTTTAAAAAATTTACCAAATTATTTAAATTGAACACCTTATTTAAATTTACATCTAAATCCATATTAGATTTCATTAAGAATCAATAATCATGCACAAAGATTTAACTTTATATTCATAATTCATAACCAAAATTATGCAAATTTATAATCAATCATAAATCAGTCAATACCACTACACTAGCTACATTAATTAGATTAAAACATATTAATTAACAGTTAAGTGACTATTGAGAAAATTGTAAATTGAAGTATCAAATAAATCATTATTAGATTCACAATATGATGTGAACACAACTAGTTAATTAAGAGACAAATCTCATGTGCTTATTTAACCAATTGCAAAAGCTTGAGTTCAATAAGATTTAAAAGAAAAAGCTATAATGTATGGGCTAATATTAATTCAAATTCCTAATCTAATAAGGGAAGGATCATATTAGTTCATTTCCTAATAAAATTGGAATTATACATAACAACTCCAAAACTAAATATGAAACTAGAAAATAAATAGGAAAACATAATAAGCATGCTTTTGGGCTTTGAAATTAAATAAAATAGAGCCTAATTATAATAAAACAAAGACTATAATGATTAACATCCATTGACATGTCAAATTGTCCCTTAATTTATATGCATTTGCTTATAATTCCTCTTAAACAATATCTTTTGCAATTGGCTAATCAATTGATGTGAACCCACCTAAGAATAAAACCTAGAGAATCCACAAAAAAATATTGAATCTTACCAAGAAACCTAAGTGATTTATAGAAGAATTGACTCGTTGATTATAAAGAATAAGAAATGAGTTCATAATGGGTTTAAACAACAAAAAGAGAATTTTTTTTTGATAATTTCATAAGTTCAATGAAGAATAAGTTAGAAAGCACTTACATCTCTTAAAAAATATATACACTCAAATCCTTGTTTTCATATCTTCAATTCTCTTGTTTATTGGTTAGAAATGTCCTTTTATATAGGGATACATAGAAAAAGACATGAAAACTCTAATTACAAGTGTAACAAGGATTTTAAAACAATAAATAAGAATACTACTTAAGCTGTAAAGCTAATCAATCTTATTAAAGTAACACTCTTACTATTAATTCTACATTGTCTGGGACTTTAATAGAATACCATAATTATGAATCTTGAAATCCTATTTGAATTCAAATCCCCATTCTAATGAGGAAAGTATCCTATTAGGACATTTCCTAATCAGATTGGAATTTTACATAACAACTCATAACCTAAATAAGAAACTAGTAAACAACTACAAAAACATAATAAGCATGTATTTGGGCATTACAATTAAGTAAAATATAGCCTAATTGAAATAAAACAAAGACTATAATGATGAATAAAAACTGAAATATGAAATTGGCCCTTAATATCTGGTATTTTTCTTTTAAATCCTCTTAAACTCCAACTTTTGTAATTGGATAAATAATCACATGAGATTTGTTTATTAATTAGTTGGTAATGACACCATTCCCCTACTCTTCAAAAGTATTCATCATCAAATATTAAATTTTGGATGGGAAAATATTTGTCTTAAGGCATCAAGAACATCTAAATAATTCGTAATCTTCTTGCAACATAGTAAGGTGTCACCATTTGATCCACTGTAATCCCGTCCTTTATTGCTATGGAAACATGATCCTCTTTAGTATTTTTTTTAATTGAGAAAGGAGTATACAAAGACTAAAATTTTAGAAATAAAGCTTACATAACAACTTAGGTGAACCTCTAAGGAATGTGATCCTTAGAACCTAAGAACAAGTTTGATAACCCAGTCTAATGAAAACTAAATAAAGAAGGAAATAAATTTATGTTAAATCCAAGAGTAGATAGTAACTACTGTGAACCCAAAATGAATGAATCCTTAGATGATAATAACAAGTTTGTAGACAACTAATGTGAACCCATAAGGAATGAATCCTTAGAATCCAATAACAAGTTTGATTAAAAATTGAGGTGAACCCATAAGGAATACGTACATAAAACCTAACAAAAAGTTTGACAATTAAAATCTAGGAAATTTGAAACTAGAAATGGATAACTTAACCTAATTTAAAGTCTAGATCTAACATCAGTTAATGTGAACTGACCTAGGAATAAAACTTAGTGAACCTATGAGCAAATTTGAATCTCACCAAGAAAACTAAATAAGACTTGTAAAAGAATTGATTCGTTAATTATAAAGAATCAAGAATCAAGTTAAAAATGTTTTGAATCCCGCAAAGAAAAAATTCTTTGATAAGTTAAAAAGTTCAATTAAGAACAAAGAAGAAAGCATTCATATCTCTTAAAAAATATGCAACTCAGATCTCTAATTTCAAAACTTTAATTCTCTCCTTTATTGATTAGAAATGTCCCTTTATATAAGGACACATAGGGAAATCATGAAAACCTTACCTACGAATGTAAAAAGGATATTAAAGAACTAAATACGAATACTACTTAAAATTGGAGAGCTAATAATTTTTATTAATGTAATAATCTAACTATTAATTTTATCCTGGCTAGGACTATACTAGAATACCATAATTATAACTTTAGGAATCCTATTTAAATTTGAATTCCTAATTTAATAAGGAAAGTATCATATTAGGACATTTCCTAATCAAATTGGAATTCTACATACCATCTCCAAACCTAAATAGGAAATTAGTAAACAACCCCAAAAACTTAATAAGTACATTTTTAAGCTTCGTAATTAAGTAAGATATACCCTAATTACAATAAAATAAAGACTATAATGATGAATAACCATTGAAATATGAAATTGATCCTCAATTTATGGGCTTTTTCTTCTAAATCTTCTTAACTCTAGCTTTTGCAATTAATTAAATAAGCATACGAGATTTATCTCTTGAATGGTTAGTCATGCTTACATTATAATAATATCAAGTATAATGAGAAACAAACAAAAGAGATGTGAACAAGGGAATGTCCCTTAAAAACATTAATATCTATTTGTCCTTTTGAATTAAGAAATTCATTAGCTAAATGAAAAACAAAAAATAAATGAAAAAAATGTAAGACCTAAAGGCACTCAAGAGTTAGAGGGTGAATTGAGTGATTAAAATTTTCTTAGCTAATTAAACTTGCTACCTAAGCCAATTCAATTTAATATGATATGCAAATGTATATGGCAATTTGATAACAATTAGCCTAATAACTAAACCACACAACAAGCAATAAGAAAAGAGTAAAGGGAAGAGAATGACACAAAGTTTTAAAGAAGTTCACTTACTCCAAATATAGACTAAGTCTTCTCTCTAACAACTTGTTGGATAATTTTTTTACTCATAACTCAAAAACAAATACAATATTCTTCTACGATGTAGAGTAATCATTACAAGACGAATCTTTTAAAGCAAAGAGTAGTCTTTACAAGTCAAAATTTCTTTAAGCTAAAAAGGAGCCTTTACAAGACATAATTTTCTTGTTTATGGTGAAGAGTAACCTTTTGAAAAATCTTTATATAGGAAACAAGAGCCTTATCACACTTAACCAACTCCACAATTTAGTAATCCCATTTACAAGAAACCAAATACACTTAAAGATATGTTTCACTTAAATATTAATTAAACTAAAGGCTCTAATGCTTTCATAATTGATATGAATGATAAGTGACACTCTTTAAAGCTTAAACAAACTTAGTATGATAGCTTTGATGGACTAAAAATGTGTATGAATGATGAATGACAATCTGAAAAATCAAATGAAACAAATTTGGACAATTTTAATATATATGAATGTAATTACCTTTAAAAAATAAATAAGCCTCTAAAAATCAACCTAAATGGTCCATGATACTATTTAGAACTTGAAAAAAATAAAACAACAATTTAGAAACAATCAACTCAAATTTGAATGTCAAAATATACGAATGAAGATTATAGTATGGAAAATTTGACAATTTTGAGAAACCTGTGAATTGGAGCCTAAACAGAAAGTATAACTGCCCAAAAATCAAACCAAAAAAACTTGGACAATCTTGATATCTTTAACAACCTGAACACAACAAATTGGTATCTCAAAAATTGATCTAGACAACCAAAATTGAGATTAACACAAGAACAAAAAAATTAGAGATAGTTTTGGTGTATTTGAAAAAACAAGGTTAGAACATATGAAATAATCTTCCAAAAATTCGAAATAAAAGTTCATTAAACTCTAGGACACTTAAATAAACATAAAAAGGTATTTCACAATTTTAGAATTAGATTAGTCTAGTAAGAATCAAGTTTAAAATAAGTGCTTGAAATTTAAGACAGTTTTGGTGTATTTGAAAAAACAATGTTAAAACATAAGCAATAATCTTCCACAAATTGGAGGAAAAAACTTTTAAAAACTCTAAGATACTTATGTAAGTATAAAAAATTTATTTCACAATTTTAGAATCTAATTAAGATAGCAAGAATCACATCTAAAGTAAAAATAGAGAAATCTTAGATAGTTTTGGTGTATATGGGAAAACAAATGTAAAACATATGGAATAATCTTCCAAAATTTTGAAATAAAAGTTAAAAACACTTTAGAATAGTTAAGTAAATAGAAAATAATAGTTTCACAATTTTAGAAATAGAGTAAGATAGACAGGGATGAAATTAAACTAAAATATTGAAGAAAAGTGGCAAATAGTGAAAAAGGAGGCTACCTTGAGGGTTGAACGATTTTTTTATCTCTCAATCTTGTTTCTAGGGCTTATAAAAATACTAAACGTGTTTAGAAATTTTGTATGTAGGGTTAGGAAGGGTTTAGAGAAATTAAATATTAGCCCTAGCAGTTTAGAAACTAAAGATAGATGATTAATTCCAAAAAGAAAAGAAAGAGTTATTAGAGACAATTTTAAATAATATGTATTCTTAGAGTTTCAATTAGCATTTTGAGTGCTTAAAAATTGAAATAAAATTCTAGTGAACTCTTGAGACACTATGCAAAATGTTTATGATGATTTTGAAGTAATAAAAAATTATTTTAGTAATGAAAAATTAGATTAAATGATGATAATTCAAATTTAGAAGATTTGAGGCATGTCAACAAAAGAGCTTAAACCAAACAAATTTGGACTCTAAAATTGAAAACAAATGACTAAAAAAATATTAACTACCTAAACATTAAATAAGACTTCAATCAAGAATAAAAATATAATTTGAGATCATATGGATAATCAATATGATTCAATGACTATGTTATTTATAAAGAAAAAATGATTTAATGACTATGTTATGAAACTTTATGCCACTTTTAAAAACTATATTCAATGCATGATAAAAATTGAGCTCCTAAATCAATTGGACAATAAGTAAAACTTACAAACATATTCAAAACAAAAAAATTAAGGTCTTGTAGCTCGCATATCTGTTGTTCTTCATTTTACTTCATTTTTGTCCTTCAAGCTTCTAGCTTTCCAAATGAAATTATCTTGAAATACACCTATCTTTAAATTTACATGATAAACTTAAATTGTTAGTAATAACTATGTTTTGTTCTCATCAAAACTAAAATTGTAACCTCCCTTAGTTTAATAATTTCCCCCTTTTTTATGTTGACAAAAAATGTGATATCCTAGAAAGAACAAAACATATTTTAAGACAATAAATTCATAGTATATGCACAACTAAACATACCATATTTTCAAACATGCCAATTCTAACAAATGCTCCGCCTTAGTTCATAAATTACAATTTTTTATGCTCCCATTAAATATATGCACTCTATAAATCATATGCACTTAGCAATATCACACACATGTCTCTCCTTTTCTCACATTATCAAAAGGATCGGAAAGCATGCATGAAATTGTAAATCAAAAGAGGAAAAAAGTTCATGAACATATAGCAATCAAAGAGATGCACCATCAATTATGCCTAATTCTCTCTTTATCATGCAAATTTTATCCTCATTCATTAGTTTAGTAAAGATATCAGCTAATTGGTGGTGAGTATCTATAAAGTCTAATTCAATATCACCATTATGTACACGATCTCTTACAAAATGATGTCTTATCTCAATATGCTTAGTTCTTAAATATTGAATTGGGTTCTTGGTTAGACAAATGGCTCTAGTGTTATCACACCTAATAGGAATCATTGTAATTTCCATGCCATAATATCTAAATTTTTTCCTAATCTAAAGTACTTGTACACAACAATTACCAGTCACTACATATTCTGCTTCAAAAATAGATAAAGCCACTGAATTTTGCTTCTTGCTAAACCATGAAACTAATGCATGACCTAGAAATTGATAGGTGCCAGATGTACTCTTTCTATTTAATAAGCTACTGGTATAATCTGCACCTGAATAACCATCTAACTCAATGAATGCATTTCTAGGATACTACAAACCTAAAGATGATGATCCGACTAAATATCTCAAAAAACTTTTCATAGGTAATAAATGAGACTCTTGAGGACTATATTGAAAATTAGCATAAAAAAATACACTAAACATAATATCGGGTGTACTAATGGTCAAACATAATAACCTACTAATCATACCTCGATATTGCTGACATCTACTAGCTTACTCTTTTCATCTTTGTCTGATTTTTTTGTGACAGTCATTAATGTGCCTATTGATTTTGTTTAACTCATTCCAAATCACTTGAGTAGATTTTTTGTATACTTTGATTGGTTAATGAATATCCCATCCCTCATTTACATGATTTGAAGTTTAAGAAAGAAATTTAACTCACCATCAGGCTCATCTTGAATTCCTTGCTCACACACTTTATAAACTCTTGACATAAAACATCATTAGTAGCATCAAATATAATGTGATCCATATATTGAACAATCAACAAATCAATTTTTTTTTGTAAATAAGATAGTATCAACCTTTACTTTAGCAAATCCATTTTGATGGAGAAAGGTACTTAATCTATTATACCAAGCTCTAGGAGCTTGTTTAAAACCATAAAAGCTTTAGCAAGTTTGTAACCGTGCTCAGGTGCATCATGACTTTCAAAACTAGGATGTTGTTCTAATACACCTCTTCTTAAATAAAACCATTTAAGAAAGTAATTTTAATATACATTTAATAAATTTGAAAACCATATAAGAAGCAAAACAAAACAAAAGTCTAATAGCTTTTAACTTTGCTACAGGTGAAAAGTTCTCTTTATAATCAATCCCTTCTTCTTGGTTATACCCCTTTACTACCAATCTAGCTTTATTTCTCATAATATTTCCATCATCTTCAAGCTTATTTCTAAAGACCCATTTAGTACCAATAATTTAATGATCATTAAGCCTAAGTACTAAGGTCCATAACTTATTTCTTTCAAATTGGTTCAACTTTGCATTCATGTCTAAAGCCCAACTCTCACCATGTAAGCCTTCATCTATGGTTTTAGGATCTATGCTAGAAAAAAATGTCATATGAGATAAATCTCTAAAGGATGATCTAGTTGCTACTCCTCTTCCTACTTCACCTATGATTTGAATGAAGGGATGGTCTTTCGTAAATCTCCACTCTCTAGATAATTTAATCTCTCTTAACCATGAGCTCTCCAAATCCTTGTTTAAGTCTAAGTCATCATCATCAACACTCTTCTTGACATCAAAATGATTAGATTCATCAAAGATAGCAAGCAATGTTTCTTTAATCATTATAATTCTTTTGTGAAACACTGTATAAGTTCTACTAGTAAAATAATAGCCAATAAATATACCTTCTTCTGACTTAACATCAAACTTACCCAAATTATCTCTGTTATTGAAAATAAAGCATTTAAAACTGAACACTTTAAAATAATTATAATAAATCACTTTTTTTTTCTTTCCATAACAAAGTTTATATGACATTTATCCATGTATCACTTTATGTAGACCTTATTGAATACATGATATATACATGCAACGGCTTCTCTCTAAAAATATTTAGGAACACAATATTCATTCAACATGTTTCTGGTCATTCCTTGCAAGGTTCTATTTTTCCTTTCAACAACTCCATTTTGTTAAGGAGTTATAACAGATGAAAAGTTATGAAAAATGTTATTTTCTTCACAATATGTATGAAACAATTCATTTTCAAATTTTCTAACATGATCACTTCAAATTAAATTAATCATGTAGTCTTTTTGTAATTGAACTCTTTTTAAAAATTTAATAAAAGCTTTAAAGTATTCGGCCTTACTAGTAAGAAACACAACCCATGTAAATCTACTATAAGCATTAACAATCATATATGTATACGATTTACCATCTAAATTTGTAATTTTACATATTCCAAACAAATTCATATGCAGTAATTCTAAAGGTTTAGAAGTTGTTACCACATTTTTCTTCTTGAATGAAGCCTTAGTTTGCTTGCCCATTTGACATGCATCACAAATCTTGTCTTTTTTCATACTTTATTCTTGGTAAACCATTTACTAGCTACTTGTTTCAAGGATTTGAGATGTGTTCCATACTAGCATGACCTAACCTCCTATATAACATCCAAGCATCCTCATTTATAAAAATAAAGCACTCAAAATTTTGGCTAGAGAGATCATTCAAATCGATAGTATAGATATTTCCCTCTCTCTTACTAGTAAACAAAATGTAATCATCAATCACTTTAGAGACTACGTAAGATTTACCTTCAAAGGAGACTTTGAAACTTTTTTCACATAATTGACTCGCACTTAACAAATTATTCTTTAAACCTTCCACCAAAAGTACATTATCAATGGTAAAGTTATTCTTACTAATCTCACCAATATCAATTATGTTAGCCTTAGCATTATCTCCATAAGTGACATAACCACCTCTTTGTCTTTCGAAGAAACAAATTGAGAAGTATCTCTCATCATATGCCTAGAACATCCACTATCTATATACCAAGTGTTCCTCTCATAATCCAATAAAACATTGAAAATCATTTCACTTTACTTTACTTGGTTGATACCTTCATGAGTAACTTCCAATGTATGACAAATTTCTCTAGCCGTTTCACACATGAACACTTTATCAAATTCATTTATACTTAATACACAAAACAAAATAAGAACAGTTCCACTATTTAGTGAAATTTGTCTTTCCTTTTCTACACTCCACTCTTCTTTCACTTTAAGAACTTTTTCACCATTTTCAATCTTAGTAGGAACGTATGGCCCTTTATTCACTATATCCCACAATATAACATTCTCCTCTTGAAGGCAAAACCTCATTCTAATTTTCTAATACAAGTAATCTTTTCCATTGAAAAATGATGACCTACTAATGTTTTGACCCTTATGACTTGATGAACCTAGCAAATGTACCATAATGGATGCTTACCCATGTTTTCACTATAAACTAACACAAATATAAAACCTATGCTCAGATACTAATTATAAGCCCTAAAGGCAATCTAGAGGGGGGTGAATTGAGTGATTGAAATTTTCGTTACTAATTAACCTTGACACTTAAACCAATTCAATTTAATGTGATATGCAAATATATATGCAAATTTGATAATAATTAACCTAATAACTAAACCACACAAAAAGCAATAAGAAAAGAGTAAAGGGAAGAAAAAGGCACAAAGTTTTTTAAAAAAATTATCTACCCCAAAGATAGATTATGTCTCCTCTCTAGCTACTTATTAAATATGTATTTTACTAACAATTAAAAAATAAATACACTCTTCTACTAAGGTGAAGAGTTACAAGACGAATACTTTAAGGCAAAGAGGAGTCTTTACAAGTCAAGTCTTTTTTAGGCAAAGAGGAGCCTTTATAAGACATAATCTTCTTGTCTAAGGTGAAAAGCAACCTTTAAAAAAAATTTTATGTGGCAAAGAGGAGCCTTGACACATTTAATTAATCCAACAATTTGGTATTCCCTTTTATAAGAAACCAAATAAACTTAAAGATATTTATCACTTAAAGATTAATTAAACTAAAGGCTCTAATGCTTTCACAATTGATATGAATGATAAGTGACACTCTTGAAAGCTTAAAAAAAACATATTATGATAGATTTAATGGACTAAAAACGTGTATGAATGATTAATGATAATCTAAAAAATGAAGTGAAATAAATATGGACAGTTTTGATAGATATGAATGTAATTGCATTCAAAAAAATAAGTAAGCCTCCAAAAATTCATGCAAATGGTCCATGATACTCTTTTAGATCATAAAAAAAGTAAAACGACAATTGAGAAACAATCAACTTGGATTTGGCCATCAAAATATATGAATGAATATTATAGTATGGGAAACTTGACAGTTTTAAGGAACCTATGAATTTGGAGCCTAAATAGAAAGTATAACTGCCTAAAAATCAAACAAAAAACACTTGGAAAATTTTAATACCTTGAACAAGCTGAACACAATAAATTTGAAACTTAGAAATTGATATAGATGGCCAAAATCAAGATTAACACCAGAATAGAAAAATAAAGAGATAGTTTTGGTGTATTTGGAAAAATAAGCTTAAAATATATGAAATAATCTTCCAAAAATTAAAAAAAAAGTTCACCAAACTCTAAGACACTAAAATAAACATAAAAAAATTATTTCACAGTTTTAGAATAAGATTAGTATATGTTAAGTTGTTATTTTTGTGTTACCTTTAGTTTTAAATTTCTTTAAATTGTGGAAATTTATGCTTAAGATTCATAGACTTATCTTTGAATTTCTACAGAGCATGGGAGCTGAATTTATTCAAGAAATTGCAAAGGAAGCAAGCAATTTTCGTGCTGGAAACAAAGGTGCAGTTGCAGAAGTTTTGAACTAAGAGTGGGCACGTGCAAGGGCAGAATTGCGCTGCAGAACCTGATAAAAAGTATTTTCGGGATTTTCGAAAATTATTTACTTGAATTTTTAGATGGGTTTTGGTTCTTGAATTGTAGAGACCTTTGGCCTAAATTATGGGCCCATTAGAGAAGACAGGAGACGATAAAAACAAAAAGAAAAAAAGACCTAGGGGATCCCATCTATTATCTGATTATCTAACGTTCTGGAAGGGGGACAATTGCCTAATATTTTTGGTCCATCAGGTTTTGGTTCTTGAACAGTAACATTCTCAATAGCTGGAGTTAAAGATGATGTCTTCAACTGTACTTTTTTCCTTTCCTTTGGATTTTGTTATTGTTATGAGTAACTAAATCCCTTTCCTTGGTTGAAGGGAACCTTTTATCGACTAGTATGTGTGAGAACTTTTGAATAGAATTATTTTTATTGACGAATATCAAACATCTTTTGTGTTTCTTTTATGATTGAATTGATTAATTTCTAGATTGCGCAGCTAGGGATTGATTGG
>JAOXYD010026660.1:0-14343 GCA_028565735.1 Pinacopodium congolense | reverse complement strand
ACTTTAAATAATATATATAAATAATTTTTATTACAAAATAAAATATAGTTAAAATCAAAAGTACTTTTTATTTTTATGTTACTAAGCAATCTACTCTATGAAGCTCTTTTAAAAAAGAAATTTTTTAAATAACAGCTAAACAATCAACTGTTTTCTTAAAAAAGCTCTTCTTAGAAAAGCTCTAAAAAAAAGCTCTACTAACAAAAGCTCTATTAATATAAGCTCATTTATAAGCACATCCAAACAGGTACTAAGTTAAGGCTTGTGTGTAAGGACAAATGTGAATCTAATGTTGACTACATAACCATTTGAGAACTTGATGTTTCTATTTGGTCACAATTATGTCGTGTTTTGTGAACTAATATGGTGAGCTCTTGTATGTTGTTAACGAGTTAGTTCAGACACTCGATTGTTGTTGTAAGAAAGAACCGAGTTATTTTAATTATTTTCCATACCATAGCTTTCAGTTACTTGCTAACGCCCATCAAAATTCCTTTCACTTGGTACATATTTTGGACTCTGACAACTCTGGTTAATTCTGTTAAACTTGGATTAGCAATAGATTATTCACATCTATTGTAAAAGCCTTGGAGTGGACCTAGGATTGGGCTTAGAAAAATCTTTAACCTAGCCCATATCAATAAAACAAAATAAAATTTAAAATCAAACAAACTTCTTATTCTTTTTCTCTTGGAATTTGTCGACAGCTTACTCTTTTCTTTCCCTCCTTGTTTTCATCAATTTCTTGTTCATTAACCACTCAAATTTTTCTGCCATTTAATCATTGTCCTTTCCCTCTTATCCCTATCACATGCTTTATTGAGAACTTTATTCTTTTGTTATCCTTCAATGTTAAACGGATGTAGTTTGAAATAAATAAAAATTTCCCACTCTGGTTGAACAGTTTGGACAAATGATCGTGAACACTATTTATGCTGTGTTGAATAAATGCTTAATGAAAGTTTTAATTCCACCGTTGAGAATTGTCTCCTTTTTCTAAATAGGCTCAAATTTTGGCAAAATATTTTACTTAATTGATTACACCAGATGAATCACGTAAGGAATTAATATTTAAAATTATAACATTTGCATTTTACTTAATCTTAATAAATTGTATTTTATTAAAGTTTACTTTTTTTGTTTAGGTAGAGATAATAGAATAGAAGACCATTAGTTAGGACCTTGTATTTGAACTTGGTCATTTCATATACCAAAATAAGTGGTTAAATAAAGTGTATTTCTATTGTTTGATTTTTGTGTTTTATATGATTAAACGTAAATTTTGTGTGTATGTGTAAATAGTAAACAATGTGCTTGCATGTGTGCTAGAATATTAGGTATAGTATGAATATTGTGTGGAATTTGAATATGATGATGGTTTAGTTGCATGAAAGTGGAAATTGGAGTGTACCTATATGTGTGTGCTTACATAACTTATAAGTGATATGAATATTGAAATGTTACATGACTTAAGATTATTTATTTGTGTATAAGTGATATATTGTGTGTACATGCACGAATGATAATATTAGTCGTGAATTTAATAATATAATGAGATGTGTGAACTGTGGAACGGTGACTATATGAATATGTGATGTATTGTGGAAATTATGTGAATGTGAATTGATGAATATAATGATGTATATATTATATTTCAGGATGTTTTATTCCGAATGAATGATGATATGATTAGTAGTGAAAGAGATTGAGAATATGTGGCTTATTTGAGACATGATATATTCAATGGTCAAATTATAATGACATGAGTATGTGATATGATTGTTATTTTGCTAGATACATGTTCATGGAGTAGATGCCAGAGTACCCTAAATCCCAAGTATATCTTGCATTGTTTATTAGGCACTAAAGTGGTGTCAGAGTATTCTAGGTAGCGAGAAATATCTTGTGTTGATTGGCTAGATGCTGGAGTGATGCTGAGGTACTTGGTGTGATTGAGAGGTACCCTGTATTGTTATTGATATTTTACAAATTTTTCATAGAGATTAATAATTGTTGATGTAATGATAAGGTTAGCTGACACACTATTAAATATAGTCCTACTAGGTTAAATATGGTCCTAAAATAAAATATGAAACTTAAAATATAGATGATGATAAGAAATACATATGCATGTACTAATAACTATCATATATTGTAATAAGATTGATTGTTTAGTAAAATTATGGTTATGTTAATATACTATAAGGTGCATTTAAATGAATGATTGGAAATAATATTGACATGATTAAATTATGAAAATTACATATGTGATTTTCCTTACATATAAATAGTTTGTGTATTATATGACGGATATATTTGGTTACCCCTTATTGATTTGACAATTCATTCCTTGTCACTTTTTTTTAGAAGATAGATTGTAGTACCTGCCTCTTCCTAGTTTTTATAATCTCACCTCTTATTTTGTGATAAGTAGTTTAGCAATGTCATTAGAAATTCATATAGATTTTCTATATATTTATTTAGATCGTATTAAGTCATGTTTCTATTATTAGTTTAATTTAATGGGATTTTATGAACTTATTTGACTGAGAGTTTGATAGTATTATTTGATTGATTTATTGGGGGTTTGAGGTGATTATAGACTTTGATTACTTTAATGAAAGGAATAAGGATTTACATTCCATTAATTGTGAATTGGAGTTAATTAAGTGTGATATAAATGCAAAGTTAAAATAGGGGTGTTACATCTATTGCTTTGAAAATTTTCAGATTTTGGGTAGTGGTTTTAAGGTGATTTCAATTGGAAAGCGAAAGCTTGTTTGATCTATTCCAACTAAGTTAAATAAATACCATAATGCAATCTTAGAGTTGGCACAAATTTGTACATTTCTTACACTTAAGCTTTACTACTTGAAATGGAGTGACTTGTTAACAATACGTATCATTTCTTGTTTCTCGTCAAGCTCCAAGTTTTTTTTACAATTGATGAGGAACAAAGACAATTTTCATAGGCATCTAGTCTTGCTATTGATGCCCTTGATACTTTGTTGGAAGTAAGTCTTTGTATTACTATTAGAGTCTTCATATGTTGCCCTTTTTCGTGCTTTCCTAGACCTTGAAAATAGATTTATAGGGGCTCATCATTTTCTGTTGGCTAAGTAGGAAGGCCTTGCAATGATTGATGATGGCCATAGGGATGGGAAACATCGGTACTTATTCCTTTGTGTATCTTTCGCAGTGTTTTTAAAATTGATATGTACCTGCGGTACATACCTAACCAGTCCGTCACCGGTACAGGCCAATATTCCAGCTCATACCAGATAGCTTTGAGTTAATTTTGAAATACCGAACAGTATCGAGTGGTATTTTAATTTCTAAAAGCTCACCGTCGGTCGACCGATCTGATTTCTCATATACGTTTACTATCGATCGACCAATAGTTAGGCGTCGATCGACCGATGTCTTGTATATATCAAACAATGTTTTTAAACCTATAAAGTTTAATTTGAAGAATAAACCTGCACTATACAATCCTTTCCTATACAATATTTAGTTGATTGTTGTATATTATTATTAATTTATGTGAGTTTTGATGTATTAATATTAAGTTATGATGGTTTGATAATTGTTATTTTATTTATATTAATTCATATTGTAATTTATATGAGAAATATGTGAAAATTGATATTAATAGATATAAATATTGTATGAAAATTGTATTATATTTATTTTATTAATTGAAAGTTTGAAACATTTTGAAATTATGTTTACAAGATATGCATAATATATATAAGGACCATTTTGTAGATTTTATAAAATTTAGGGATCATTTTATAATTTTAAAAAATTGACCGGTACCGGTACCGATATTAGCCGATATCGGTACGATACCATTCTGAGACAAAAATCGGTACCGGTATAATACCGATTTTCAAAACATTGATCTTCCATCTCTTCTAAAGGGCCTGATACATAACGTTTCTTCATTCATATCAATTGCACTTGTTAAGAATCAAGACAATGAACAATAAATAATGAAAAGAAACTTTCTTTTTTTTTTATTGCATTTGAATTACAGTATTTATATAGGTATTTACCCAATATTTTCAAAAAAATGATTGCATATTATAAATGACTCATTAAATAAAAAAAGACTTACATAAATTACTAGAACACTTGTGCATATTACTAAAAGATTTTTGCAAATTATTACAAAACTCTTACATAAATTTCTATATTACACTATTTTCATTATCACACTATCTTAAAAGTCACATTTTAGAAATTTCAAATTATTATTTCTAACATCCTCTTTAATTTGAAATTTTCTTCATTATACCAAGTGTTATTCTTAAAATTCAAAAATTTTCAAACTTTATTGGCTTCATTAATATATCCACAATTCATATTTGAGCTCTAATTCCTTGTTGGCAATACATTCACTAATGAAATGATAAATTTTATTTATAAGCTTATTTCGTTCATGGAACTCTAGATTCTTGGCAACTGATTATGTAAACTTGATATCAATGTAAATTTCTGTAACTTCTTTTTATGGCAAGTGAAATTCCTTCAATAATTTTTTAACTTAAATCGCATGACAACTACAAGAGGTTATCGATTCATATTCAGACTTATAAGTTGAAAGTATAATAATAAGTTACTTCTTTAAATTTCATAAGTTAGCATAATTACCCATAAAAAACACAAACTTAAGATATTCTTTCTACCACCAACATTTCCCATAAAATCATTGTCACAAAATCTCATAAGCTTGAAATTACTAGAAGAGGAATAAAATAATTCAAAGTCAAGTACCTTTTAGATAGCAACAATCCTCTTAGCAACTTTTAGGTGGATGGAAGTAGGATTTTCCATGGAATGACTCACTACTCCAACTTAAAAAAGAATTTCGAGCCTTGCACATGTTAAATATCTCAAACTTTTGACAAGAATTGTGAAAACAAGGGAATTTTCTTTTCTAAATTTTTAAACTTTAATAACTTTAGTCCAATTTTTACAAGTATGTTCATAGGATTATAATAAAATATTTTAAACTTCTTTAAGACCTCATTTTCATTGTCTTCTTGAAAAATGAATATGCCTTCTTCCATGCACCATACCTCTAAGTCCAAGTAATATGATATAAGCTGTATGTCAATCATTTCGAAATTAAGTGACATAGCCTTTTTAAATTCTTCAAACATGCTATAATTATTACTCGTGTAAATAAGATTATCCACAAAAGGCAAACAAATAAGGCCATGTTTATTTGGGCTTTAGTTTTTGGTTTTGGTTTCTTATTTTTCTAAACATAAAAATCAAAAAAGAAAATACACTAATATAGCACAGAAATCGAAAATGAAAACACAACAGTCAATACAAAAACATAACAACCACAACCTACAACCCACAACCCAACTAAACATCTCCTAAAATATCCCTATTATCTTGAATTTTAATGTAGAGTACATATTTATTAAGGTAATGAATAAACCTATTGTCTTGAAAATATTTTTCAATGGAACTATTCCATGATCTTAATGCTTGTTTCAAACCATACTTTGTATGCTTTGTATTCTCTATTAGCATTCTTCTTTACTTTGTATACTCATTTGACTCCAATGACTTCACAACCTTTAGGAAGAGTTACTAATTCGTAAGTATTATTTTTTTTCTATTGCTTTGACTTCTTTATCCATCACTTTTCTCCACGTTTTATATTTTATGGCTTCTTTAAAAGTTAATAGCTCATTATCTACAAGAAAACAATATAATTCATCATTATCAAGAATAACTTCATTAGATGTTGTACAAGTGTCTTCTATGCACTTCATTTTTCTCAGCCTTAAACTTTTTTCTTGTGTAATGGAATTAGTGAAGGAGGTGGAGTTATTTCTTATATAGGCACTATGATCTCTTATTCTTCTCTTTCAAAATATGGAAAATAGACTTTCTCTTTATGAACCTCATACTTCACCTAACCTTTTCATCGAATTGATAGTCTTGGTTTATCATCACTTTCCTATTGTTTGGATTGTATGGTTTGTAGCCTTTGGAATGTGAATCATATATAATAAAGATATTTTTTAACGCTTCGATAATTAAGTGTGAATCTTCCTTAATTCAGGTCTAATGATCGAATTGTTAAGCTTTGTTAACAAGGTTTACATTATTGCTAGAGTTTTCATTTGTATCCCTTTTCCTTGCTTTCCTAAACTTATAGTTTTCCCTTGGTAATGTAGGAAGGCCCTCCAATGATTGAAAAATGTCTATAGGGATGGCAAACACTGGTATTAATTCCATTATTTATCTTCCATTTCTTCTAGAGGGGCTGATGTATAAAGTGACTTTCTTCATTTTGTATCAGTTGCATCTATTAAGAATTAAGATAAAAGGGAATAAAGAATGAAAATTCCTTTATTTTATCTTTTTTAATTTTATCTTAACTATTACAGAGTGAATTATAAGATTTATGTAGATATTTATTCTCTGTTTATGGGATAATAAACATATATTATAAATGATTAACTAAATATGAAAAGATTTAGACAACTTACTAAAAGACTCTTACGTATTATTAAAAGAATTTTGCAAACTATTAGAAGACTTTTGCATATATTTCTATGTTGTATTATTTTTAACATCGCATTAGTTAGATTAAAAAATTTTCAAATTATTATTTTTAACATTCCCTTTTAATTTGAAATTTTCTTTATTACATCAAGTTTTTTTTCTCAATCTTAGAAAATCTTCAAATTTAATGGCATCATGAAAATATCTACAATTGGATCTTTATTCTTCATATACTTAAAATTTACTTCCTTATTGGTATTACATTATTTAATAAAATAATACCTTATATCTATATGCTTACTTCGTTCATCAAACACTATATTGTTGGCAAGTGCTTATGTTTCTGTAACTTCTTTTTATGACAAATGAAGCTACTTCAACAATTTTTTAAGTCAAATAGCATAATAAGTAAAGAGGTTGCTGCTACATATTTAGATTAATAAGTTGAAAGAGTAATAATGCAAAACTAGTGGTATCCTTTCTATCATTAACATCTCCAGTAAAATCACTATAAAAATCTTAAAAAATTGAAATTATTAGAAGAGAAATAAAATATTCTAAAGTTAAATGTGCCTTTTAGATAGCAAAGAATCTTCTTAACAACTTTTATATGAATGGAAGCAAGGACCTCCATAAAATGTCTCACTATTCCAATTGGATAAAGAATATTGAGCCTCTTATATGTTAAATATCTCAAACTTCCCAGAAGACTTCTAAAAATAGTGAGATTTCCTTTTCTCCATTTTTAAACTTTGATAAATTTAGTTCAAATTCCATGGGTGTATTCACAGGATTATAATCAAACATATCAAACTTCTTCGAGATCTCCTTCCTATAGTCCTCTTGAGCAACGAATATGCCTTCCTCTATTTACCTCACCTTTAGGCCCAAGTAATATGGCATAAGCTTTATGTTGGCCATTTCAAAATTAAATGACATAGCCTTCTTAAATTCTTTAAACAAGGTTGAATTATTACTCATAAAAATAAGATCATCCTAATAAAATCAAACAAATGAAATATTTTCATTATTGTCAATTTTGATGTAAAGTGCATATTTATGGCAATGAACAAATGTATTGTTTTGAAAATTTTTAGTCTTAAATAGTACTTAAGAGGAAGATGAATTAGATATTTAAAAATTTCTAAACTTATAGTCTAAAATTTATTTTCGTAATAAATGAATGAACTCGCTAATCACAATTTAATATAGAATAATGATGATGATGCCAATATAAAATAATATAATCTAAAATCAAATAATCTAAAAATAATTTAGTCTAGTGGTTCGATAAAAAAAACTCTTTTTTTACGTTTACCCTTGAACTATTTGTTGAAAGTTTCACTATAAACAATCTTCTTAATATGAAGAAGAATCCTTACAAATTACAATCTTCTTTATGAAGGTGAAGAGTAACATTTTTATAAATCTTTCTTAAATGTGAACAGAAACCTATAAATCTTACTTTTAAGGATAAAGAGGAACCTATAAAATCTTTCTTATAGGGTGAAGAGCAACTTAACAAAATTTCTTTTATAAAAGGGTGAAGAGTAACCTAAACTAACAATCTTAAAATCAACCCTAATAATCAAGAGTAACCTTAATCAATAATCTTAAAATCAACCTTAATAATGAAGTATCAACTCAACTCAAGCTAAGATCAAAATCAAAATGCAAGCTCATTATCTTACTTGATCAAGCAAATACTTTAGAATTCAAAAACAAAATAAATTCTAGTTTAAAAACTTCACACTTTCTCTTAAGCTTATTCAACTTAAAAGCTCATTTTTATTTATAAACTATCTCTTAAGTCAGTGCATCAAAAACCTTCTTCGACATGATAAAGATCATGTATTATAGTCAAAAATCACTTACAAGGCTAATCTTATAGTTACTCTAACTCATAAAACATTTAAATACCAAAAACTAGAGAGACACCCACTGGTCAACTACTAGCTCCTACTAGTTGACTAATGACTAGTTGACCATTACCTAAGACTAGTTAACCCATCTCTCCATAATTTTTCAAAGGACTAAGACTTTTCAATTAAAATAAAAACCAAATATGTCTTGGTCTATAAAAAACTATACACTTTTTTCAAAATTTTCAAAACCTCCAAACTTTCTAAAATCATTTTTCTCTTAAAAAATGAAGTTAAAAAATTCTTCAAGTGATTTTAGACACCAAAATCTTTCAATTGAACTGAAAAACAAAATATTTCTTGACCTATGAAAAATTATATGTTTTAAAAGCATATGTAAATAAAAACCTTTTAAAATAATTTTCAAACTTTTCGAAGCCATTCTTTTCAATTAAACTTAACTCAAACACACTTAAGAAGTTCTCTAAAATATTTTGACACATCAAGAGGTATTTCGTTAAAACATTTCCTAAACTTGCTCTTAATGATGACACACTATATGTAAAAATCTTAAATGCAAGTGATCATGCAATAATTGAACTCCTAATGACATTGAGATGATCAAGGCAAAATTTACAAATATAAACCTATGCAACTCTTGAAAACTTTAATCTTGATATATCACTTGATCTTTACTTCAATGCTCACTCCATCATTTTCATTTTCTTCATAAAACATTAACTTTAGGCTCTCGTATGTATGCTTCATATCAAATTCAGGCTCTCATATATGTTCCTACATGTTTTATCTTTCCAATGCATCAAAATAAAATATTAGTAACAAATTTATTTTGTCATCGTCTAAATTATAAATTAAAATCTCTTCTAATTCAATAATCTCTCCCTTTTGATAATGATAAAACATGTGATATTAAGAAAATATAAAATACAAAATACATATGCAAAGCAAACCATATTACTCTCTCTTAATCCATGCATCATGAAATGACTAAATTTAATTTCACTTATTTCTCTCCCTTAATATCACAAATCTCTCCCTATTTTGAAAACATCAAAAAGGATATTCATACGTTTTTTTTTTAGGGCCAATTCTCCTAATCATGAAAAAATCTAAATCTATCCTTGATTCTCTCCCCTTTATAACATCATGAAAGAGTTATGGAAGAATAGAATAGATACTAATAGTTATGAAAGAATTCATAAGATTGTCAAAAAAACATACGTAATTTTACATGATTTTCAAAGAGATCTACCAGCAATCGTACCTTCCCCCCCCCCCCCGGTCTGTCTATACATAAATGTAATGACAAAAAGCATGTTATGGAGGAGATCTAAATACATATCGTATACAAAAAAATTGCAATGATACAAACATAATTCAAATAACAACTCCTCTTACACAAGATATTTAAAATCACTTAACTTCTCCCTAAAAACATATAATAACAATTAAAAGATACCAAATAATGTACTTACCTTATGCATTATGAAATATTTAATCACATAAGGGAAAAGTATTAATATAAAGTACTTTCAAAACATGTATCAATTAAAAAAAAAGACATCAATTTTAAAAATCATTATATTTTACTTATGCAATAACATTTAATAGCTCCATAATTATATGCAACTAAGGTTGCTACCCAAAAATGCATGTTAAGCCAAGGTTCTCAAATGTTACTAATATAAAAATAAATATGTACCTCCTTTATATAGTATCAATATTACCTCATTTTCTTCCTTACTTACTCCAACAATGTGCTTGATTGGTTAACTTATGTGAGGAATACTTATGATTTTACTTTTCTACTTAAAAATTAAAGATATTTCTTATTTTTTTGTCACTTGATAGCCATTTGATTAACTTAAAAAAATCAATGTGTTCTAGGTGTTCTTACTAATTGGGGTCCTTAGGGTTAGCTCCCAAACCTTTTGTAACTTATATTTTTAAAGGTTTCTTAAAGATCTTAGTTTAGTAAAATAAAATCTCTCTATGTAACCAAAATCGCCATAAAAATAACAAGTCAAACAAGCATTGTGTGAATGATAATGAGTTCTATAATATTTATGCATATATATATTTTAAGGTTTCTTTCATAATATGCTCTCATAAGGTAATGATGAGACCTTAGATATGTATATCTATGGTTGTATCTAGGTATGTATGGATTATGAAAATGAATCATGTTATTTTTTCTTGTGTGATGGCTAAAATGTATATGAGGCGTGTTCCTATGATTATATTCATGCATATGAAAAGTGTGAGCATATATCATATCATTTTGTCTAACATGATACTTAAATAAATGAGGATGAGGTCTAAATGCACGAAAGTCATATTGTGTGCTAGCATAAAAATGATGCTTTTTCTTGCCTAGATAACTATGTGTTCTAGGCTTAGATTTAGCATCATACATAAATGCATAAAATCAACCCTTAAATGAAGATCTAAAAGTTGATGCAACATACTAATGTAATTGTTTAGGCATAGTCTTTTCATGAAAATGCTTACCTTTCACAAAAATTGTTTTGGTATTAGTTAGTGTACTTACATGAGTAAAACCAAGTCCACATCTATCATTAGAACTCTTTTGGACTCCTAGCATGCTATTTAACTTTTTACTCCTTTGCATGAATTTTGACAATAATTCCTTAAAGACATTTATCTCCTTTAATATCTTATTTTCATATACCAAATAATGCTTATTATTAATGCATTTCATATTTCAATTTCTCATTTTCTATCATGTATGCATCTAAGATCTCTAAGGTTTCTTTATACTTGGAAGAAAGTTTCTTCCTTTTCAAGCTTATAACCTTAAGGCATTTAACTAACTCGTTATAAGAAAGCTCATCACAATCATTATCGTCATCTAAATTAGAGTATAAAGGTACCTCATCATAATTGTTACAAGAATTTAAGTAAGAAGTATCTCATCCTCTTTTTCCATGAAGCGCATGTAAGCTACCTTCATTATCGAATTCCCATTATCCACTTCATTAACTTTATTGGTGCCTTTATAAATAGCTTGTAATTTACAAAAAATCTTATCAATCGAATTACACTGAAACCTTATTAAAAATATTATATCTAATGCACAAAAAATAAGCATGGAGTTATCATTTAAAAACATTGTTTCTTTTTCATAAGCATCCCATTCTTCTTCTAATTTAGAATTCTTTGATTATTTACTATTTTGGTCAAAATAAAAAGTTATTAAAAACTATTTCCCATAAATCTACACTATCACTGATTAGGAAAATTTCATTCTAATTGTTCAATATAAAAATCATTTCCATTAGAAAAAGATCCTTTACTCACACATTGTCCCTCTTGAATAGATGAAAAACTTAATGCATTCAAAAGTGTCATAATGAACTTTACTCACTAATTTCGTTAGAAATCTCTATGCTAAAAGTGAAATGATGTATGATATCGATTATTAACCCTAAATGGCACATAAGAGGGAATGAATTATGTGTTTAAAAAATTTTAAATTCTAAACTAATTTTTACAATGAATGAATAAAGTCCCTAACTATAATTCAATCTAGAATGATGATGATGGTGCCAATATAAAATAATATGATTCCAATTCAAATAATTCAAGAATAATCACAATAGAAAGTAAATAAAAGAGTGAAAGGAAGAGAGAGTACAAATTGACTTTTATAGTGATAAGATAAAAACTCTTTACCCATATCCACTCCTCGACTACTGTTGGGTGTTTCACAACAAACAATCTTCTTAAGGTGAAGAGGAATCTCTTATAAATCATAATCTTCTTTTATGAAGGCAAAGAGTAACCATTTATAAATATTTCTTAAGAGTGAAGAGAAACCCATAAATCTTGCTTTCAAAGGTAATGATACAAAAGGGTAAAGAGTAGCCCTTAATCAATAATCTCAAAATCACCCCAAATAATCAAGTCCCTCCTTAATTCAAGCCAAAGTCAAAATTAAAAATACAATCTCTCTATCTTGCTTAATAAAAAAAAATTCTAAAGTGAAAAAATACGATTATTACAACCCAAAACATAATAAATGTTAGTTTAAAAGTTTCATACTTTCTCTCAAGCTCATTTTACTCCAAACTTCATTTCAATTTATGAAAATTCTGCTTAAGTTACAATGCACCAAAGGGCTTTTTCATCATGATAAAGACCATGCATTTATACTTTAAAATCACTTACAAAGACAATCTAGCTGTTACTCTTAACTCGTAAAACTGTTAGACATTAAAAATTAGCCATTGCAAAGATGCCCATTGGTCGACCACTAGCTCCAGCTGGTCAAACAATGACTGTTCAATCACTACCTAAGATTAGTCGACCAATCTCCCAAAATGTTTTTAAGGACCAAGACATTTCAATTAAAATTAAAAACTAAATATGTCTTAAACTATGAAAATTATGCATTTTTCAAAATTTTCAAGTTTCCAAAAGTTTCCCAAAGTATTTTTAGATACCAAGACTTTTCAATTTAATTAAAACATAAAATATGTCTTTCCCTATATAAATTTACGAAAATATTACATGATCACCTCTCATAGCCCCCTTATAGCCCCTTTACAACGTCGTTATACAATCTGTACAATCTCTATAAAAGGGGTGCAAAAAAAACTACAACACAGCTCATACAATCTGGAAATATTTGTAGTATAGATTGGAAAATGTAGTCTTTACAATATGTCATTGTATTAAATGTGTTATAGTATTGTATGCACCCCTTTCATAGAAGTTGTACAGATGGTATAATGACGTTGTAAGAGACTATGAAGGGTAGCCATAAGGAGGAGATTGTGCAGTCGAACCCATAAATTTATGCACTTTTTCAATTCATATAAAATTTAAAAACCTTTTCAAACTTTTCAAAGCCATTCTTTCGATTGAATTTAACTAAAACACACTCAACAAGTTTCTGAAAATAGTTTTACATATTAAAAAGGACATCTTTAAAACTTTTCTTGAAAACTTCCTTATTAGCCCTAATGGTACCTAATAATGGGTGGATTGAATTTTTAAAAATTTTTCTAAACTAAAACCTAAACCACCTAAATTGATTTTTGTAAAAAATGAAGTCACTAAACTATAATTCAACCTAAATATGATGAAATTTCAATATAACCTAAATTCAAACAATTTAATAATAACCACAACATGCATAAATTTAAAGGAGTAAGGAGGAAAGATATACAATCGATTTTTATAGTGATTCGGCTAACTAATCTTTAGCTTATGTCCACTCTCGAACTAAAAGTTGGAAATTTCACTATTAAAACTAGTGTTATAGATACCAATACGTACCAATTGGTCTATTCCTCGATATGGATTGGATCCCATACCGTTTCAAACCGGTATACTAATCTATACTAGAAATATCGGCTTGTGCCAGATTAATATCAAGTCAATACCGAAATACTAGGGCATGTATGTAAATAATAAAAGTATCGATCAATCGATAGTTTGATATCAGTCGACCGAATGATTTTTCCCATAATTATACTATTCTAAAGTATCATCGGTCGATTAATGGTCCTATTAAAAGTCATTATGCATGAAATTGTTGGTCCATATACAGTGACTTTTGTTGGTTCATGCATTAATATATATTTTGTTTTTATATATTAATATATTATTTTGATTTTTTGTTTTTATTCATGATTTAATATATATTTGTAATTTATTTATATGCATGAATTATTTTTAAAAAAATTCACGCATGCACTAATATAATAATATACCTTTACATTAACCATGATAATTATTTTTATTCATGTATTAATATATGTATATGTATGCATTAATATTCAACAAAAGTATTCTTTAATTTTATGTTTGTTTTTAATTCTATAAATATTTATTTTTATAATAATTAATAATATTTTTATATAATTAATAAAGTTAAATTTTATACAAAATCATA